>PVKM010002049.1:0-69078 GCA_004027735.1 Carollia perspicillata | reverse complement strand
AAAGAACTTACATGACTCCACTCCAAGAAGACAAGCAACCCAATTAAAAGATGGGCAAAGGCCTGGCTGGTGTACATCAGTGGATTGAGCATGGGCCTATGAACCAAAGGATTGAGGTTCAATTCCCAATCAGGGCACATGCCTGGGTTGCAGGTCAGTTCCCAGCAGGGGGCACATGAAAGGCAACTACATATTGATATTTCTCTCCCTCTCTCCTTCCCTTACCCTCCAAAGATAAATAAATAAAATATTTTTAAAAAATGGGGAAAGGACTTGAACAGACAATTCTCCAAGGAGGACATACAGAGGATCCAGAAATATGAAAAGATGCTCAGTATCACTAGCTATTAGAAAGATGCAAATAAAACCACAATGAGATACTTCTTCATATCAGTCAGAATGGCCATCATAAACAAAGCAGCAAACAACAAGTGTTGGAGAGGTTGTGGAGAAAAGGGAACCCTAGTGCACCGCTGGTGGGATTGCAGACTGGTAGAACCACAATGCAAAATAGTATGAAATTTTCTCAGAAAACTAAAAAAAATTTATTTGACACAGCAATTTCACTGCTAGGATTATACCCTAAGAACCCTGAAACACCAATCCAAAAGAACCTATGCACCCCAATGTTCATAGCAGCACAATTTACAATAGCCAAGTGTTGGTAGCAACTTAGGTGCCCATCAGCAAATGAATGAATCAAAAACTATGGTACATTTACACAATGGAATTCTATCCAGTAGAAAGAAAGAAGGAGCTCCTACCCTTTGCAACAGCATGGATGGAACTGGAAAGCATTATGCTGAGTGAAATAAACCAGGCAGTAAAAGACAAATACCATATGATCTCACCTTTAACCTAAACAACAAACAAACAAACAAGCAAAATATAACCAAAGACACTGAAATAGAGAACAGGCTGACAGTGACCTGAGAAGAGAGGGGAAGGAATTTCAGGGGAAAATAGGAAGGGTTTGCAGGAACAAGTGTAAAGGACACATGGACAAAAACTAAATGGGGTGGAAATGGGAGGGAGTTGGGGAGGACTAGGGGTGGGCTAGGATGGGAGTAAAAGACAGAAAACTGTGATTGAACAACAATTATAATTTTAAAAATAAAATAAATAAATAATAGAGCTCTCTGGCAATCCCTAACTTTATTTGCCCAATAGAAGAACTGGATTCTAACATTTTATTTCAAGTAAACATAGTAAAATGTGGCTTATTGATTTTTTATATGTACACATGTTTTCTCATGGGGGAAGGTGGAGGGTTGAGGGAGGCAGAGGGCCCATTCAAGGTATAGATTCATCAAATCTCAATGTCCTGACAATAACTCCAATGAAAATTACAAAAAGAGCTCCCCCCATTCAATTTTTAGCTATGCTGAAAGCATCTCTGTGTATCAGCACATTTCCATTTTCTTTGCCCCATTTCTTCTCTGCGGCTTTGCTCTATGTTGTGAATTTTCTCTAAGTTTCAGATCCTTATTGTCCTTATTGTTTCCCATCTTTTTCTTTTCCTTGATTTTTAAGTTCAATTTTTACTTGTTCTGGTAAAGCACTAGATATTACAATTCAGAGCAGAATGGGTGTTTTCTTTTTTTGTCATTTTGCATGTCCTCCTCAGTGAATTATAAATGTAGATATACTGTGGGGTGTGACAAGACTTCAGGACATTAGAAAGTGTGGAATCTCTGGTCTGGAAGTGTTTCCTGATACAACCGTCTACACAGCAGCTCTCACTGGTGATAATAGGTGACACGTGCAGACTAAAGTGGTTTTATGTTTCTCTTCTTTGTTTGCATGGTGGCTTTCACACTCATTGAGTTACCCCAGCTTTATAGCCACAAAGTGAAAAAGGGCATGTCATCTATAAGATCATGGTTGATTGAGCTAAATGCCTCACTGCTTCTTAGGAACATAGAGCTTCAAAGCAGGAATGTTTCTTTCCACTTCCCTTCAGACATTTCACTCCTTCCCATTTTTCTCTCCTCAGTAATTTGCAGAAGACAGATTTCTTCATCCTCAGGAATGTCAGTATAATCTTGGAACTCTGAAACTGGATGTTTCTCATTGATCACAAACAAATAAGAAAGCAAGGCCCCTCTGCATGTGTTTTTCTTACTGCTCTGTTTGCTGGGCCTGAAGAATTAACTACACATGTCCTGGTTTATCACCAAAGTGAAACGCTGGCTCCCAGACTGCCAGCCTAGGTGTTGTGGCTTTGCTGTGCTCACAGTGCTGGGTGGGGAGCTAGCATGTGGCTTTGGAAGCTGCCCTCTGAGCACTGGTACATGTGAGATCTGACAGAAAAGCAATGTGGCTAAGGGCAGCATATCTACACAGCCTTTCAAAAGCAGGCTAGCCCCTGTCAGGATCCAGACTGGGTCAGTTCTGGAAAGTCATACAACCTCACAGGTCCTTCCCCCTGTTAGTAGATAAGAAGGTTAGACCCACTCAGGTGTCTCCTGGGGCATCACGACTGTGTCATAACCTTGTGGAGCAGCAAGCTTACATTTCTTTAAAACTCTCTTCAGGTTACACATTTTCCTGCCTCTCTGATAAACCACAGCCAGGTGGTCTTACAAATTCCCTCTATGACTGACAGGCTGTTTGGTGGCACTCCAGAGATTTTTGAGTGTGAGGTATTTGAGTTTACAAAGAACATGTAGATGACTTCACTCGTGGAAGAACTCAAGCTCTGAGGAACTTCAGGTTCCTTCCCCAAAAACCAGAGGCAATAAATGCCAAGTGGGCTATAGGTCAGGCCCTTGGACTCCAAGCCTAAAAATCTCGTGACTCTCAGAGAGTGGGACTCCCTTATTGGTTCTAGGTAAATGGACTAGTTACATCCTTCCCAGCCCTTCCTGGCCTGCAGCACCAAGAGCTGGTCTTTACACAGTGGGTAAACCATTTCAGAGCTCCAACAACCCAGTTTTTATTTTTATTTCAGGTTTAAGCTAATTTTTGTCAAGGTCAGTAACATCTTGTTTGCTAGAATCCTTTAAAATACTTAAGATAAATAACCTCAAGTTGACTTTGACAAAACATGCTTTAGGGACACTTCAGTGGGGTTTGATTGTCAGTGTACTGTGTGGGAGGGACACTGTCTCACAAGAGCATGTTTAGAAAAAGGCAGAGGGAGGTGCCTTCAGCAACTCAGGTAAGGGATTTGTTCTCAGACTATAAATATCCCCTCCCCTTTCCCCATCTGTACTTCAAGTCTAACAACATCATTCTTCATTTGGGAAGAGGTCAACCAGCTAATTGGCTCCATCTCCATCTTCTCTATGAAAATGAGATTATTTATTTAGCAAATCCCATGCTCCAGAACCACTTATCTGACCAACACCCATGTCCTGGCACACAGACCACTTCCCATGTGCCCTTTCCCATTTCCCCTGCACTTTAAGAGTTCATCTGTTTTCTTGGCTGGAGGCAAGTGAACAGCATTGACGACCCAGAGGAGTTGCTAGTTCAGCAGAAACCCTCCAGCAACATGAACCCCGTCTGCTGCCCAGATGTCCCTTGCACCCTGCCGGGCCCTTGGCCAAAAGGCTATAGTCTCCAAGAAAGAGCGTTACTCCTAGAGACATCTGAAACCAATTTCAAGTCCTTTCCCAGATCTCTGCTTGGCCAAGGAGGAAAGACCCTGCTGTGGACATGCAAATGCAGGCCAGACAACCCTCAGGAATGAGAGAAACTGCCATGCCGGCATATGCAGAGGGGAAAAATCATCCTGTCCTGGGTCTGTTTCCCATCCAGAAGAAGTCGCTGGGACAAGAGGCTCAGAAGGGCATTTTCTTTAGTTCTTATTCCAGCCAAACGGTGATCTAATGTACATAGGTTAAACCCATAGCATCTGCATATTCTAAAACTGTGACTTCCATAAGCTCACCCTCAGAGAGAAATATCAAGAGAGCCAACAGAAAAAACTACTGATTCAGAGCATGTCTGAATCAGTTGTGTATCCCTGAAGGAAAAGTATATGCACAGGATGGTAATGGGGTATGTAGAGAATGCTTACAGAAGATATGTGTAGAGTGTGTATAAAGGGAGTTTGTAGAGGGTGTGTAAATGTGTGTGTACAGGGAGTGTGTAGGAGTATGTAGAAAGTGTTTACAGAGTCTATGTACAGGGTGTGCCGAGAGGGTATGTGTAAAATGTGTGTAGAGGGAGTGTATAGAAGGAATGTGTAGAGAGTGGGTGTAGAGGGTTTGTGTAGAGGATACGTGTACAGGGAGCATGTAGAGAATGTTTAGAGGCAGTGTGTACAGGGAGTGTATAACAGAGTGCAGTGAAAAGCCAAATCAAAGAAAGGTGTGGACTGTGGGCTAGGATGAAGGAGGAGATGCTGTACCCACTTATGGGTCAGTCTGTGATGAGAAAGGGCACAGAACAAGGGTTTCCTATAATTCTCTTGAAACTAAAACTACCATTTCATGTCTTCATAAACTTGAAATGATTCCCATAAAAATATTTCCACGAGGGGAGAAGGGAGGGAATTTCAGGGGAAAAAGGGAAGGGATAACAGGAACAAGTATAAAGGATACATGTACAAAAACTAAGAGGAGTGGAAATGGGAGGGAGGTGGGGAGCGCTGGGGGGTGGACTGGGATGGGAGTAAGAGACAGAAAACTGTATTTGAATAACAATTAAGATAAAATTAAAAAAATATTTCCAAATTAATTACAAGGAGCTGTTAAAAGTCTTTGCAGAGATTTTACTGGAGCGCATAATGGGAATGCTTTCATGGATACATATTTCCCCCATAGCTCTTAACATTGTAAGTGCACTTATCTCTCAGTGTGTACCTTCACTCCAAAATGCTTCAAATTCTAAAAATCTTCAATTAGCTATTAAGGAAGGGTAAGCATGTAGCTCTTAAAACTAGTCTACCTTAGTTGAAGGGTTAAAATGTTGAAAGTAAGACCTTAGTGAGGAAAGGGAGAGTGGGGGAAAGAAAAATAAATGGCCTATTCACAAGAATATCCAGTTCAAATATGAGTTGCTCAGCTCAGGAAAAAATATCTCTGTGGAATGGACATCTGTTGTGGGAGAGAAGAGAGAGATATGGGAGAGGTGGCAGGCAGAGATGGCTCCCAGGGCACTACCTGCCTTCCCACCCCTCATATCCTCCTTTGCACTGTGCCTTGTATGATGCCCTTTCTTCAAGTGTGGGTGGCTCTTTCTTCTAACCAAGAGCATACAGCAGAGGTGATGGGATGTCACTTCTGTGAGTAGGATACAATATGTATAGAAGACTGTTGTGTTGTATATATAAATGACACACTCTTATTATCCTTGAAGAAGCGAACTGCCATCTTATGAAATGCCTAAGGAACTGCCATGAGAAAATGTGAAAGGCCTATGGAAACTGAGCCTTCCCCAAATAACCAAAGCAATCCTGAGGAAAAAAATAACAAAGCAAGAGGATTCACACTGTCTGATTTCATGTCATACATAAAGCTACACTAATCAAAACAGCATGCTACTGGCATAAAAACAAATAAATCCATGACACAGAATTGAAAGCTCAGAAATAAATCTAAGCACATATAGTGAATTAATATTATACAAAGGAGCAAAGGATACTTGATGGAGAAAGAACAGTCTCTTCAATAGATGGTACTGGGGTAATTGGATAGTCACATGTAAAAGAATAAAACTAGACCCCTCTATTACACCACTCACAAATATTCATTGGAAATGGATTAAAGACTTAAATATAAGACCTAACTAAAACCATAAAACTCCTGGAAGGAAACATAGCAAAAATCTTGACATGGATCTTTATTTTTTGGATATGACACCTAAAGTACAAGCAACAAAATCAAAAAATAAACAAGTGAAACTACTTCAAACTAAAAATTTTCTTATGGCAAAAGAGACCAGCAACAAAGTTTAAAGACAACCTATAGAATTGAAAAAGTATTTGCAAATTATATGTCTGATAAAGGGTTAATATCCAAATTATATAAATAGTTCATATAACTCAATAGAACAAAACTAGATATTAAAAAAATGGGTGAAAGACCTGAACAGGCATTTTCCCAAAAGAAGATATACAAAAAGTGAAGGTGCTTAACATGACTAGTTGTTAGGGAAATACAAATCAAAACCACAGTGAGATTCTACTGCATACCTGTTAAAATGTCCATCATCAAAAAGATAAGAAATAAGTGCAAAGAGGATGCTGGGAAAAGGAAACCTCATATGCTGTTGGTAGGAATTTAAATTGGTGCAGCCACTATGGAAAACAGTATGGAGGTTCCTCAAAAAATGAGAAATAAAACTACTATATGACTCAGCAATTCCACTTCTTAGAGCAAAAATACTAACTTGAAAAGATATCTGCACCCCATATTTATTGCAGCATTATTTACAATACCCATAGACACAACCTAAGTGTCCATCTACAGATGAATGAATAAAGCTGATTATTCAACCATGAAAAATGAGGGAATCCTGTCATATGCAACAACATGAATAAACTTTGATGGCATAATGCTAAGCGAATTAAGTCACAGAAAGACAAATACCATATGATCTCACTTATATGTCAAATCTAAAAATAAAATAATTAAAATAATTAAAATTTATAGAAAAAGGGATTAGATTTTACCAGAGATTGAAGGTATGAAGAGGGAGAATAGGAGAAATGTGGTAAAAAGATATAAATTTTCAGACATAAATGCTTGTTACAATATAAATAAGCATTTGAGATGTGATATTCAGCATAATGACTTCAGTTAACATTGCTGTATGATATATATATATGTAAATTATTAAGAAAATAGATTGTAAGAGTTCTCATCACAAGGAAAAAATTATTTCTTTTTTTGCTTTATCTTTTTGCTTTATCTATAGGGTAAGCAAAAGTAGGTTTACAGTTGTTCATATGGAAAAAGGCAACTTATGATTATTACAATAGCTTTCTTAGCTCTGGGTTTTACATACTCACTACTGTAAACCTACTTTTGCCAACTCATGTATATGAGATGATGGATGTTAACTAAAATTGTTGCAGTAATTATTCCACAATATATGTAAGTTAACCTATTCTGTTATCTATTTACTTTAAACTATACAGTGATATATGTTAATGGTATCTCAATAAAACTGGAAAACAAACAAAAAAAAAGCCATGAGGCTTTTTTTGAGCCATGAGGAATTAAATTCTGCCAACACTGTGAGCTTGGTAAGGAGACCCCAAGCTTCCAAGGAAAAAAGAGCATGACTGCAGCCCAGTGAGACCCTGTGCAGAGAACTCAGCAGAGCCCTGCTGGTACAGTGAGATAATAAATGGATGGGTTTGGTTTTTTTAATTTATTTTTTTTATTGTTGTTCAAGTACAGTTGTCTCCATTTTCCCTCACAACTCCCCCCCACCCCAGCCATCCCCACCTCCCACCTCCATCCTACCTGCTTTTGGCTTTGTCCATGTATCCTTTACATATTCCTTGACAACACTTTCTGCTTTTTTCCTCCCACCTCTCCGCTGGTTACTGTCAGTTTGTTCTTAATTTCTATGTCTCTGGTTCTATTTTGCTTGCTTGTTTGTTTTGTTGATTAGGTTTTGGTTTTAAAAACAGCTTTGTTGTCACACATTTCACATATATACAATTTATTCATTAAAGGTGTATAATTCAATGTATTTGAATATATTTATAGGGTTATATAATCATTAACACTCATTCTAGGACATTTTCATCCCTCCTAAAACATCCTTCATATCCATGAGCAATCACTTCATATTTTCCCTCTCTCTTACCCTAAGTAACCTGTAATCTAGTTTCTATCTCTATATATTTGTTTACTCTGGACATTTCATATAAATGGAATCATATAATAGGAGGTTTTTAATGACTAGCTACATCCACTTACCATATTATTTTCCAGGGTCATCCATGTTTTAACATGTACCATTACCATATTTTTTATGATTGAATATTATATTGTATGAATATATCATATTTTATTTATCCATCCATAACTTGGTGGACATTTGGTTGTCTTTACTTCTGGTTAGTATGTATAATGTTACAATAAATATTTATGTAAATTTTTGTGGATATACATTTCAGTTCTCTTGGGTAAATACTTAGAGTGGCATTCTAGGTCATATGGTCATTCTTTGTTTAAACATTTGAGGAATGGCCAGATGGTTTTCCAAAGTGGCTGCACCATTTTACATTCCCCAAAAAAGGATCTGAAACTTTCAGTTTCTTTACATTCTAGCTGGTACTTCTTAGTCTTTTTTTTTAAATTATTATAGCCATTTCGTTTATCTTTGATTTGCATTTGTCTAATGACTGCTATCTTTGCATATACATAGTATCCATTTGTAATGTACATATTATCCTTCAAATCCTTTGCCTATTTTAATTGCTTTGTTTTTTAAGATTGAGTTGTAAGAGTTCTTTATATATTCTAGATACAAGTTCCTTGCTACATATATGATTTTCAAAACATTCTTCCACTCTGCAGGCTGTCTTCCCACCTTTTTGTTGTATCATTTGCAGTACAAAAGTTTTTAATTTTAATAAAGTCGGTTTTTTGTCTTGTCATTTGTGCTGCAGGTGTCATCTAAGAAGTCATTGGCTATGCAACATCATGCAGGTTGACTCCTATATTTTGCTCTAAGAGTTTTAAAGATTTAGCTTTTACATTTAGTCTCATGGTTCATTTTGCACTCATTTTTGTGTGTGGAATGGATGAGGTATGGGAGTAATTTTATTATTTAGCATGTGGATATCCATTTGTCCCAACACGATTTGTTGAAAAGATTTTTCTCCTACTGAATTATGTTCGCACCCTTGTCAAAAATCCATTGACCATAAATGTAAAGATTTATTTTTTAACTTCAATTCTATTCCATCAATCCATATGTCTATCCTTATACCTTGAATACTACAGCTTTATATCAAGTTTTGAAATTGGGATGCATGAGTCCTCCAACTTTGTTCTTCATTTTCAAGATTGTTTTGGCTATTCTGGATGTCTTGCATTTCTCTATGAATTATATCAGCTTATCAATTTCTGACAAAAATTTCAGCTGGGATTTTAATGGGGATCACATTGAATTTGTAGATGATTTTGGGATATGACAATATTAAATTTTATAAACCATGAACGTGGAATGTCTTTTCATTTAATTTGGTCTACTTAATTGACTTTCAACAATGTTTTTTAGTTTTTCAGTGTAAAAGGTTTTTTTACTTCTTTTGGTAAATTTAATCCTAGGTATCTTTTTTTCGATACTACTTAAAACTGAATAGTTTAATTTCTTTTCCAAAATGTTCATTGCCAGAATATAGAAATATGATTGCCTTTTGTATATTGATCTCTTTTAAGTCTTTTTTTATTGTTGTTCAAGTACAGTTGTCTCCACTTTTCCCCCAACCATTACCCCCCACCCCAGCCATCTCCACCTCCCACCCTCCATCCTACCCACTTTTGGCTTTGTCCACCTGTCCTTTATACATGTTCCTGACACCCCTTCCCCTTCCCCCACCCATGTCTCTTCCCACCTCCCCTCTGTTTACTGTCAGTTTGTTCTTAATTTCAACGTCTCTGGTTATATTTTGCTTCCTTATTTGTTTTGTTGATTAGGTTCCACTTATAGGTGAGGTCATATGGTATTTGTCTTTCACTGCCTGGTTTATTTCTCCAGGAAACATTTCATGTGTGCTTGAAGAGAATGTGTATTCTCATGCTCATGGGTGGAGTGTTCTTTAGGTGTTTACTAGGCCTCATTGATGTATAATGTTATCAAGTTTTCTCTATCCCTGTTGGGGATACTTCTCTATCCATTAATAAAAATAAAGTCTCCAACTTTTATTGTTGAATTGTTTTTCTTCAATTATTATAATTTCTGCTTCGTGTATTTTGGAGTTCTGTTGTCAGATACATTTATTTTTTTATTGTTATAACTTCCTGATGGATTTGTCCTTATCATTATAAAATATCCCACTTTATCTTAACAGTTTTGTTTAAAAGTTTATTTTTGGGATATTAGCATAACTCTTCCACTTATCTTATAATTACTGATTTAAGATACATAATTTACTATTCTTTTACTTTCAACCTATTTGAACTTTTGAATTTAAAGTGTCTCCTTAGACAGCATATCATTTGATCTTTTTTATTCACCTGAACAATCTCCACCTATGATTGATTATTTAATATATTTCCAATTTTCCTTTTGTTTTTACTGTATCTTATGCTTTTTTGTTCCATCGTTCCTCCTTTATTTTGCATTTAGTGAATATTTTCTAATATAGCATTTTAATCCTTTTAATGATTTTTTTCACTATTGTTAAAGTTCTTTTCTTATTTATTGTTCTAGGGTTTACAGTATACATCTTAATATATTGTAATCTACTTCAGATTGACATTAACTAAATTCCAGTGAAATATATGTATTCATATTATTTATATATCAAATATATATATATATTTGTGATATCATAATATTATGTCTGTATATGTTACAAACTCAACAATACATTGCTTTAATTATTTTATATTTTTGCATCTTTTAAAAGTTTTGGAAGAAAAGATGAGCAAGTATATATTTTTAGACCTTCCAGTACAAGATTTATTCAACTACCTCCTTTTTGCTGTTATTTTCAAATATGTTGCATTTTATATGCTACAGACCCAACAATACAAGTTATATATACTTATCTAATATATATATATTTTTTATATATATTATATATTATATATTTATATATATATTATATATATATAGGAATTCTTACAAATTATATATATACATATATGACTATATATACAATAATTATACAATTGTTTTCAAATCAACTTTTAAAAAGATGGAGAAAAATTAGAAAATTTACTGTTTTTTATAATTAACTGCACGTTTACCTTTAATGGTACACTTGGGTTTTTTTAATCTTCCCACAAAAATACATGTTTTTTTTATTGCTGTTCAAGTACAGTTGATTCCATTTTCACCCCACCATGTACCCCCACCCCTTCCCACATCCCTGCCTCCCACCCTCAAACCTACCCACTTTGGCTTTGTCCATGTGTCCTTTATACACGTTCCTTGATGGACCTTCCCCTGTTATCCCCCTCCCTTCTCCTCTCTGGTTACTGTCTGTTTGTTCTTTATTTCAATGTCCCTGGTTGTACTTTGCTTGCTTGTGAGATTTGAATTAGTGTCTGGTCTCTCTTGTTTTAAGTTTAAAAGAACTTTCTTTAGTATTTTTATAAGCTGAATCTTCAATTAATAAATTTCCTGTTTCTACTTATTGGGTAATGTCTTAATTTCTCCTTCATTTTGAAGGATAGTTTTTACCGGATATGAGACTCTAGTTTAGATAGTTTGCACTTTTTCTTTCTTTTTTTTTTTTAAACATCAGCATAGACTGACTCTCATGCACCCACTGCTGGGGCCCTGGTCCAAAACCCAGGCATGTGCCCTGACTGGGAATCAAACTGGAGACCCTTTGGTTCACAGGACAGCACTCAATCCACTGAGCCACACCAGCCAGGGCTTGAGTTTTTTCTTTTGGAATTTAGATATTATCCCACTGACTACTGATCACCATTGGTCCTGCTGAAAAGTCAGCTATTAATTTGGGGGTCGGTTCTCTTGTACACAATGAATCATTTTTCTCTTTCTGCTTTCAATATTTTTCTCTTTTTTGCTAACATTTTACTATAATGTGTGTGTGTGTGAGTGTGTGTTTCTTTGTGTTTTATCCTACTTAGAGTTTTTGGGGGGGTTCTTCTTGGATATATAAAAATGCTTTTCATCAAACTTGAGAAGTTTTCAGCCGTTACCTCTTCTTATTTTTGTCTGCTCCTTTTCCATCTCTCTTTCTCGTACTTCCTTTATTTGTATATTGCTATGTTTAATGGTGTCCCACATTTCTCTGCAGTTCTGTTTATTTTCCTGTGCCATAAAGTAACCAGTCTCCTCCTAATTCCTCTTCACCAAGATGTGAACCATTTTCCCCAACACCCTCAAGCATGAATTCTCTCTGCTCCAAATAGTCAGAGATGTGGAGCTACCTTATGGTCTGGCCATCATCTCAACAAAACCTCTGTATCACTACAACAGAGCTGGGAACGGTCCCTGCTTTTTTGGTAGTAACACCCTCACTTCAGTGGTGGGCCTACCGTGTGCCCTTCCATGCATAGTGCTAAGTGATTTAGAAACATCATCTCATTTTTTCCTTGCAACAACTCTGAAAAAGATGCATACCAGGTTGAAGAGTGTCTCCCCAAATTTATGCCCACCTGGAATTTGTAGATATGATCGTATTTAGAAATCGTGTCTTTATAGATGTACTCAAGTAAGATGAGCTCATATTTTATTATGGCAGTCCTAAATCCAATAACCAGTGTCATTATAAAAGGAGGCAAATTCATACATCATGGTGGGGAAAGGCTATGTGAAGGCACATGTAGAGACTGGAGTGATGAGCAATGTGTTTACAAGGTAAAGATCGGCAGCAATCACCAGAGCTAGCAGAGGCGAAGAGGGATCTTCATTTTCAGAGGGATTGAGGCCCTGATAACAACTTGATTTGAGGCCCTGACACCCAGAATAGTGAAAGAATAAATTTCTGTTGTTTTAAATTATCCATCAAGTGGTATTTTGTTAGAGCATACCTAGGAAATTTATACAAGATAAGTTTATCTCCATTTGATACATCAAGACCATTAGAATCAGTAAGATTAAGAGATCTACCTAAGGCTGAACAGTATAACTGTAGGGACAGAATTCAAAGGCAAGTAAAGTAGAGCCTGAAGAACTGGGAACTACATGCTACAGAGCCTCCCAGAGTTTGGTAAATTACACAGAAATTTTTAAACATGTCAGCATTTATTTGGGGTAGCTGAACAACAGCTAATTTTAACTTTCTTCATTGTGCCTTTCTGTAACTTCCAGTTTTTTATGGTGAGCATATAAAATATTTATAACACAAAGAGAAGAACTGTTATTGAAGAATTGTGACTCCAAAACAGGTGAGACTGTGGTTTCAGGTGAAGGGTACCCTCCTCACCTTTCTCTTCTAGCAGCTGTCCTGAGGTTAAACGCAGGAAACAGCAGTGATTTCTCTCCTAAGAGAAAGCTCTATAGCCAGCTGAGTGGAGCAATCAAACCACTAGTGGCTTCATCTCTGGAACAATTCTGAATTAACATTGGTGGGATTTCCAAATGAAGCCCATCACTTTAAGGCCTGGGTTCCCCACATGCACTCTCTGATTGGGGTCTCAAGGGACCTCTGCTTCCCCCCACACCTGTGATCCAGCACCACCCATACTGTCCCCTTCAAAAAGGGAGGCCACAAGCACAATTATTACCACCAAGAATGATGATCGCTTTTGTTCACCAGCCGAGGCTCTTGGAAATACCACCCAAGTGAGAGTTTCAGTGCAGTGTATCCCTTCTTCCTCCCAACTCCTACTCTGGAGTAACTACTGTGGGCAACAACTAGGCCTCACCTGCCTCCACCCCCACATATGTCCAGGAGCTACAGAGGAGCCAGGTGCCATGCTGGAAGCTTGGCATAGAGGCTGCAGTTTTGTGTTCTCCACGTAGGTACTACCAAGAAAAGTTGAGTCTGCTCAGGGTGGTCTTCCAGGAAACGTCATGCTCCCGCAGACCTTCAGGATGCCGGAGCAGGCACGTGTTGCGGCTGATGTCTCTGTGTCCCCAAGAGCAAAAGAAAACAGTCTTTTCCCTCCCACCAAAGACAGAAACAACACTGCTTCTTCTCCTGCCTCCAGCCAAGACTGATAGGGCCATTGTGTCAGCACATGTGGTCTTGCTAAAGAAAATCCTAGAGGAAGCAGTCAGACTGGAGGATGGATCTCAAACCAAGGCAGGGTGAGGAGAAGAACCAGCAGGATGTGTATGGATGGAGTGCAACAAGTCTGCAAGGTCAAGGCCAGTGATGGTGATAATGTGGCTGAGGTTGGGGATAGAGGCACTTAAAAATGAAGAGACATACTGTATTTTAAAATCTACTGATGGCCTAAACTACAAGTCTTAAACTCTTGGCAAACTGAGTGTTGAGGGAGTGGGAATAAAGTGAGGAGAGGGGTAACACTTTGAAAGTTTTATATTGGTACCTGGGAAAAGAAGTTTATTTAATGCTTTTATCATTATTAATAAATGAAGATTCAATTATAAATGTTGAAAATAGGAAGTGGAATTGAAAAATATTTTATGAAAATACCAACATGAAAGGGTAAAAATAGGAATGAAAAAAATTTGACCAAATGACAAACAATCTGATAGGAAAAAAAATAAGGGAGATTTCAAAGATACAGTCAATAAGCATATAAAACTTATTGTCTGAGATATAATCAGAAAGTATATTGGTCTTTTTCCTGAGATCCTGCACAAAGTTCCTAAAACCCTTGGAATCTCCAAGATGATAAGAGTGTCTCTTGTATTTCAATGAGATGACTGGGGACTGAGGGCCAGTCAGGATGAGACTGCTCTCTAGAAAAACCAAGACCTGATTAGAGGGTTGGAACTGTCAACCCCATTCCCCAACTTCTGGAATGAAGAATTAATTCAGTTAGAAGTTAATTAATAACTACCTTCTTAGTTAAAAGAAGTTAACTAAGAAGTTATAGAAATTATGTTAATATGGTAGATAATATCTTAGTTATACATATTAACATATGTATAACTATTAACATATTAATGGTTGTACCTTAACATGTATAACTATTCTCTTCTAAGAATAGGAGATCATCAAACATACGTGGTATCCAACTTGTCCACCACGAGGGTCTCAAAGCAGTGACACCAAGAAGCAGGAAGCCAAATCCAGCTCCCATATCTTAGTTTCCAGAAGCCAATTTTTAAAAAATGGAACCACAACTCTCTGGAGAAATGGCTGATTCTAGGACAGGGGCAAGGAAAATACAAGATGAGCCAGGGACATATTATTATACCAGAAAATTGTTTAAAAGCACCCAAAAAAGAATGAAAAGATAACAAGTTGAGGACATTTTGAAACAGCCCCAGGATCCAACCTGGAAAAACTCCCAATGGCCAAAGCTGTAACAAATTGAGCAACAACGTAAACAAAGAAAATATTAGATTGTGACCCAGAGAAAAAAATAAATATATGTGTGTATATACTAGTATAAATAAATGATTAAAAAATAAATAAATGGGGAAAGAGGATAAATCTTCCCTCAAGAATTCCAAATAATAAAAGTAGGAGGTCCTCAAGGAAGAACACATCATTACAAGAATGCAATAATAATAACTGCCACCAGCAAAGTCTGTGGGGGGAGCTGTAATTAGTGGGAGACTTTAGAAAGGTGCAGGATACTGGTACAGCCTCAAAGTATCTACCACAAAATATTTATTAATTACCATGGTGGTTTTAACATACCCACAAACTCTTGATTCACCTCCAGGAGGAGATGGATCTTATTTCCTCACCCCTTGAGTGTAAGCTGGACTTAGTGAGTGGCTTCTAATGTACTGAAAGAGAACAACAGAACCTTCACAAAGACTCTGCCTACTAGGAGATACAGGTTACTAGCCCCAGAGTGGGGCTGTCTCCTGGCCTGTACTCCTTGATATGAGGTGATGAAGATGCTGGGATTGTCTCTCAAAAATCCATAACCTCAGAATAACCATGACAAAGCAGGAGACAAACTCAAACTGAGGGGCATTCTACAGAGTACTTGACCAGTGCTCTTCAAAACCATCAAAGTCATGGAACAAAAAAATACTAAAAACTGTCACAGACCCCAGGGGAGCAAGAAGTTATACAATAAACACAAAGTGGAACCCTGGTGGGATTCGGAGGCAGAAACAGAACATCAGTGGAAAAACAGATGGCATCTGGAGTCTGGACTTCAGTAAATAGTGTAGCACCGATGCTAATGTCTTAGCTTTGACAAATGTCCTGTGGTTATGTAATATTTCATCATCGGGGAAACTGTAGATGAGAATTTTCTATACTCTTTTTGGATTTTATGTAAATTTAAAATTATCTCAAAATTAAAAAAAAATTAACAACAAGAAGGTAGACCATCGCAGCCTGGAGGATGGGAGGCTCTGGATAAAATAGCAGTATTAATACAAGGCCTGGTGTATATGATGTGCTTAGAAAATGTGCTCTTCCCTCCCATCCCATGTCCTTCCTCTTACTGAGGAGACATAATGGGCACCCAAATCATCCCAAACTCGCAGCCACTAAGTGCATTTTTTCCTTAACAAGGGTTGTATCACTGGAGAGCAGAACTAACAGGATAAATTGTAAGGGGTGGAATTTTACACATAGAGACCATCTCTGGATCCTTTCATCCAAGTGAAAGGCCAGTAACCCATGAAGTTACTAAGACTATCAGTACATATGCATGTATTTAGCTATGAAGAGTTCGACTATTGTGTTTCTTGTCTATGGCCAGGTCTCCTATGGGGGCATGTTGGGGGACCAGTTATGGTTTCCAGAATAGTTCTAAGGCACTGCCACTACAAGGCACTTAAAGAGAAACAGAATTAAACAAAAAAATATTGGCATCCCCATCAAAGAAGGTGATCGAAGAAGCACCCATGAAGGTATAGAAAGGAAACTAAGATGAAAAAAGAAAAGATATAGGGGTGCTGAGGCCATGTTGTGCTCTGTGTGCCTGTGAGTTTCATGGGGAGATTTTGGAGGGCCAGCCAGAGATCCCAGTGTCTGCACAGACTGGTGACATCATTTTGGGACCCATGCCTCATTCAGCAACCCAAATCCAGCACTGCTTTCCAGAGGGGTTTCTTTCCTTGTCCAGCATCTCTACTCTGACCCTGGAGACCCCAGCTTGGTTTATTTTAAAACCCAGCTATTCAATAATGCCTGCACACTCCTGGCTAATGGGCCAAGTTCAAAGGTGGAGCAGACATTCCCAAAATAGAGCTGCATTCGGTACTTCCAGCAGCTCCCACCAGTGACTGAACGATGACTATCCCATCAGTCCATGGAGGTCCTCACTGGCTCTACCTGTCCATGGCCACATACTTGGAAGACAGGCATTTTTATCTATTGCTGGAGACCAGGATCCCCAAAACTTACACAGAAAAGAGATAAACAGGAGTCTCCCACATCAGCTTATATGCAGCATGTAGGCGCAATTCTTTTAATTAATTAATTAATTTATTTATTTATTTATTTATTTATTTATTTATTTAAATTTTAATTGTTATTCAAGTACATTTTTAAAAAATGCATATATGAATTTATACATGTGTGTGTATATACACAAAAATATGTAGATGTAATTCAAATGTAAATGTAATTCTCAAAAAAAATGGAGTTTTATCATTCACGTTTCAAATGTGCCAACTCTCCAGCACTTTGTGCAGGGAATGTGGGCACACACAAATGCTTATGTTAAAAGGGTTATTTCATTTCCTCTCCCCCAAAAAGTGACAGCATCTCACAATACCCTTACAAACTTAAACCACCTGCCTAAAAAGCTCACCTTTCTTTTAGGATTTATCTAATCTAACTTCAGAATATTTCAAAGAGAAAGTCCAGGCTGATTTCACAGACATGCAGACTTGAATAAGAAGAGACTTGTCCAAATTAGTACCTGCCATTAGGCCAATACATCTGAAAAACTATGTTATTGGCTGGCTGGCCAGTTCCCAAAGGCTCCTTCTTGCCACCAGCCTAGTGGCTCAACTGGAAGCTGACCACTTTCATGCATCATCATGTCATCCCTACCCAGTGGGGTCATTTCCATACTCCCTCTAAAAGGCTTGCAATCTCACTTTCAATACCACTGAGTGAAACCCCTTGCCCTACATCCATGACATGTACCTCCATCAGGTCAAAGATCCTTTTGAAACTTGGATAAAAGCCAAGGAGAACAAAGGCTCATATCCTTATAAGTATTCCATACTCTTCTCCCAAAGTACCAGTGACATCTTCCCAGCCATCTCAGTAGCTGCTGCTTCTCCTTTCTCACCTGCTAAAGTCTCCCCACTGCCTCCCATATCCTCAGAATTTCTCAAGAGCCCATCCCTGATCTAGATGGTTCTTGTTCCCCATAAAGTCCTCAGGGATCCACAGGCTCCTGCCTCCCTGAGATTAGGTGGGGCTGGGCTCCTCTCTCACTCAACTGGGTCACAATCAACTGAAGCCATAGGAGCTTGTGCACATTATTCCATTATTTATGCCTTTCACAATAACACATTGGTGCAACTTTCTTATGAAAACACACATCAGGCAGAAGCAAACAAGACAAAATCTTTTAAATAAAGTTTTACTTAAATGTATTTACTATCATTTGTTTAAAATGGTCAGAAACTTCATAGATTTAAAGCTCAAGAAAATGAATGTTTTTCTATATTTGCCTGCAAGAAAACAAGCATCTCCTCTGTACAGGTGGCTCAGCTGATTGGAGTGTTGTATTGTACAAAAAAACAAAAACACACCAGAAACCAAGTATCAAACACACACACACACACACACACACACACACACACACACACACACATCAGTGAGATAGGTCCCATTTAAGAATTAAGAAGTTCAATGATGTGGTTGTTTGATCACTTCTATTTCTATCCCCATTGTTTTTAAGAATGAGGAGAGATGGAAGGGTGATGGTGAAAATAAAAAGCCCTAGCAAAAAGAAAATCATAGCTCAATACAGGTCAAAACACAGAATTTGAACACTTAATATAGTCATAGAACACATAGAAGTACTTTTTGTTGAGTAGATACTACACCACAAGTGAAAAAAGAATGAGTCATACTGGCTATGGATGGCAAACATGAAGTGAATTAGCTGTAGATATTAAAAATTAATTCCTCATAAACTAAGGGTTATTTTCCTAGTTAGTCCTAAATTGATTAGGATTATCCTAGATTCCTAAAAATCTATCCCAATATGACAAGGGTTCTCAAAGTATGGCCCCGGGACCAGCAGCACCTGTGGGTCTCCTAAATTGATAGTTGGGTGAAACATTGCATATGATGATTGACAGGTTCAAAAGAGAGCCACCCAAGAAAAGATTGTATTATTAGTGCCAACCTTTTACAGAAGGAGCCAGAGACCTCCACCACACCCACCCAGCTTTCTGGAGTCACAGTCAGGGATTGAGGTTAGGAGGTGGACTCAGACACAATTTCTGTCCTTCTCCCAGGGGGATTTTCAGGTATTTTCAATTCAACAGCCCCTAACTCTGTTGCCGAAGGTGTGATAAGCAGAATGCTGAGAAATGATGGCTCTCATCCCAGCCACAGCCACCTCCTATGACCTCCTAACTGGATCTGGAGGCTGCCATGATGGAGGGGGTGGCATGTCAGAAGGGCCTCCTATTATCAATCTTTCTCAGTGTCTGTACCTTAATCTGCCCTCTGTTGAGACCTCATGTTGTCACATGCCACAGAGTAATTGTGGCCAGATTCTCATCCAGGTTGCTTTCCCTCCAGCTTATAGATAAAATCCCACAATTAAGTACTCATTCTTTTCTCACCACAGAAGAATTCAACACATTCTTGATTCTCAAAACATTGTCTATGGGCCACCTAGGGACAGCTCTGACAAGAGGTTAACCTCCAAAATATATAAAGAACTCATACAGTTCAACACCAAAAAAACCCAAAAATCCAATTAAAAAATGGGCACAGGACGTGAACGGATACTTCTCTCAAGAATACATATAAACAGCCAATGGATATATGAAAAGATGCTCAACTTCACTAGCTATTAAGGAAATGCTAGTCAAAACCACAATGAGATACCACCTCACACCTGTTAGAATGGCTATTATCAATAAAACAAGTAATAACAAATGTTGGTGAAGATATAGAAAAAAAAGGAATTTCATTCACTGCTGGTGGGAATAACTGGTACAACCACTAGGGAAAACAGTATGATGATTTCTCCAAAAATTAATAATAGAGTTACCATATAACCCAGCAATCCCTCTTCTGGGTAACTACCTCCAAAATTTGAAAATATTTACTTGCAAAGATATATGCCCCCCAATGTTCGTGGCAGCATTATTTATGGTGGCCACAGCATGGAAACAACGAAGTGTCCCTCAATAGATTATTAGATAAGGAACATGTGGGTCATATATCCCACCACATTTTGCTTGTCACAACTGGGAGAAAGGCATGCTACTAGCATCTAAAGGACGCAGGCCAGAGATGCTGCTCTACGTCCAACAGTACACAGGACAGGCCCCACAAAAAAGAATTATCTGGTGCAGATGTCGATAGTCCAAGCATAAGAAACCTTACTCTACCATTCTTTGGTTTTTTTTTTAATTGATTTGCTTTTCAATGATACAATTAAAAAGATCTCTCGAGCATGCTGTGCTTTCTCCCATCTCTACAAGTTGCATCTATCTACTCTGGGTACTGCAAGCCCTTGTCCCACCCCAACCCCTGCCTGCTGGGTGGAGCCCCCTGACCCACCTGGTTCCAGGGTGTTAGTGTCTGTGTCTCAGTTTGGATCCTTCCTAACGCAGATGCTGGGATCATGTTTAGTTTCAGTAGTTCATTTGGAGGTGATTACAGGAAGCACTTGTTTGGGGAGGGGGAGTGAGGGCCAGTGAAGAGTGTGGGGATAAGGTGTTAGGTACCACTATGGCTCAGTCCTGTAGGCGAGCTTTCAGAGACTTGGGAGTTCCCTTCAGCACTGTTTCCCATGGAGAAAGGAAGACAGTAGCCTTGGTGAGGTTTGATCCCAGGCACTGACTCCCCAGCCCTTCCCCACATCAGAGACTGGGCCTCTTGGGAGCTTCTGAGGGAGGGAGCTCCAGGTGGGTGTCTAGCTGACCTTCCCCAGCCAACATGGGCTGGAGGATTCCTGAGGAGACCTCTCCTCAACAGCATTGTTATCACACTGTAACCATCACCCTATAAACTCCCAAAAAGCAGTGATCTCCTTGCTCAGCTTTGTGTTCTCAGAGTCTGCTCCCTGGTAACCCTCAAGAAAAACTTGTAACACAAGGAGGAGCCTGAGGGCCTGCAACATCCACCCCAGCGACTGAAAAGGAGATGAGTTACTCTGTTTCCACTGACCCTGATTGCTTTTCCAATGCAATAAGAAATGCACTGTGAGTCAATTTGCTAGTCCACTTTAAAATAATGTTTGAAAATGAACTCTGTGCTCAGTATTGATCCACACAGCCAAGAAGAGAAATGGTATGGAGCTTGCCAAAGAGGACTAATATCAAATCGAGAAGACTCATGCCCACAACTATTAGGCTGAAAATCTGCTGGCTCCTGGCTGGAAGTAAGCTGCATGTGAGTAGCTGGGGGAGAAAATCAAAGTCACAGGTATTTAAAAGATCTTCAGTCATTATTCTACCTACCTCTGACTTTTTCTTCCCAATATTTTTTTACAAATTTCTCAAATGAACAGAAAAGCTGGCAGATTTTGCTGTGAGCATTCACATGAATGCCACTTAGATTTCATTGTTCACTTCCCCCCCGTGCCTTATCACACATCCCTCTGCCTCTCATGTGTCCACCCCTCCAGCCACCCATCCATCCCCACCCTCTCCCTTTCAGCTTGAGGACCAAGTTAACAAGCACCAGCTTCATGTTGTATTTATTCAGGGAAAACAGAGAATAGACATCACAGCAACTCAAACAGTCTTAGAGTTCAGGAGTCCAGAGTTCAGGACTCTTAGAGTTTAGAGTTAAGAGGGTGAAGCTCTTATAAGAAAACTTCCCACAGGTCACATGATACAGAGCTTTAAGGTTGTGAAATTGAAAACTGCTTATAATCCTAGCCAAGCTGTTCTCACTTCCACCCTCCAAACACCAGGGGTTGGTCATACCAGTGAGCACATTGTAGGCCACTTGGCTATGGCAGAACATTGCCTTAGGACATAAGAGCAAGGTCTGAACCTGTGCAGGTTGATGGGAGAAAGGGGTCCCTTCATGCAGGGGACTGCCATCTGCAATTCCAACCGTCAGGAGATGATGCCCGGGAAAATCCACCCTAAAAACACAAGTATGGATTTCAGTTGCTGGGAATCTATTGCTTAATATTTTGAAAATTCAACTTGTCATTTTTACAGGTATTATTAAGCATGTGCCATTGAACTCCATAAGATGGATACACTTTTGTGACAAAGATGTGAGTTTCTGAGCATTTATTTACTTACAGAAATTTGTAAGTTAACAATTGTTGACCTAATCAAAGGTTTGAGAGTAAAAGAAAATGTCTGAGGCAGTTTCAGCTGAGCAGAAGAGAGGTGGAGTTTCCTCACCAGGCCCTCCAAAGCGTTTGGCACCAATGTTTTTGGTCAAAGACAGAATCAATCTAAGGAAAAATTTAAATAAAATCAAGCTAAGAAGTCCAAGAGAGTACGTGATGGGCACAGATGTTTTACAAAATCAAATTTGGTATAAATGTAAGTTGAGTTTCTGGAATACAAGACAGAAATTGGAAAGGACTTTTATAAAAATAAGAGATGTATTGGACCTTTGGCAGAGGTCTCTCAGCTAGCCAGAATTCATAGCCCCGAATGCTGTCCCCTTCCTATGAGAGTTGTGGGCAAGAAGCAGAAAGTCTTGGGACTTTCAGGAAAGGGTCCGTGCTGCATTAGGTTCAATGGAGCCACCCTCACGGGAAATCAGCACTTAAAGTATTCTCAGTCTAAGTGCAGTAAATGGCCTTTCTCAGTTTGACTGACTCTATGCCTCTTGGTGAATATATACAAATTCTACAAGGTGACTTGTAACATTATTTTCTTGTCTGAATTCATCAGACGGGGAGCCTGTGAGTGCAGACACAGGCCCTCCAAGGCATCTGCCCCTGCTCTTCACTTAGAGTACTCAGTTGAACAGATTGTCTGTGTCCAAATGACCTCTGTGCTGTCAGCGGTATAACATCTCTCAGAGGCCTCCTGAAGTATCACAGTCTTTCCTTTCATCCTGTTTCCAGGACTCTGTTCTTGCTCCCTAGCTTGGATCTAAATTGCCAGTCACTAAGAAGAGATGAGTGACTTCAGGAAGATTTCTTCATTGTTAAGCGTTTTTTTTTAACTTGCTTAAGGAGACTTTATTTAATAAAACTTATTTAATGAAAGTAAATTATGATATTTTAAATCTATAAATTAAGGAGTAATTTTTTTTCAGTTTACTTGCAACATAATTGACATAGGATTTTAATTAAGAGTTTCTCTGATGCACATAATGCTTGCTAAAAACAAAAAGATCCAAACCTAAATCATTAGACATCACTGATCATGGAAAATCAGTCAGTGATGAAAATGAACCATTTCCCTAAGAATAATCTGCCATTGGGCACATGAAATTGAATTTACTAAAAAATTGATTCATATATAGATTTTGAGATCATGTACTTTTCAGAGGCAAGACTTAACACATTTTAACAGATAACCTGAGCAGAAAAATTTTAACTTAATTAGGCTTGCCATAAATTACTGAGAAATATTGAAAAGTTAAAGTTTTTACCTTGATGAGCACCCTCTGTAGTCTGACTTCTGAGAAGAGGTTTGGGAGAGTTGACTACTCAGAAATTCTTCCCAAGTAAGAAATGTCCTCGTTTCTCAAGAGACAAGAGAGAGTTGATGCCAAGAAAGAAAATCACATTTTAAAAAAACTAACAGATTAAGTTGAACATCGACGTTTTATTTTGCAAACCTTGTACTATGTGACTAGAATGTCCTGGCTCTGAGGACCATCCTTAAAAAGTACTCAGAATGGAACTGTCCAGGCCTCCTGATGTAATTTATTGTCATGTTCTCCCTTCTGACTGCATTGTCTTCATTTGTCATTTCAAAGAACATGGGCACTTCTGCCGCATGTGGGGTCTCTGACTCATGTGTGCTGGGTTCCCATACATACTCCTATGTACTAAATTTGGTTGTTTTCTCTTGCTAATCTGCTTCACAACCTATTTGATTATTAGACCAGCCAGAAGAAACTTTGGGGTAGAAGAAAGTGTATTCCTCCCCCACAGTTGGCACTGAGAGCAGGATAACTCACCGGCTGGAACCATGTGCTTTCCCATGAGGGTACTGCAGATGAGATCCTGGGGCATCTGTCACACGTCTGCAGAATGTAAGGAAAGTTCTTCCCATGTCACCACACTCCCAGGTCTTTGTCTGCAGGATCCAGTGGAAGTGGAAGTAAAAGAGGTAAGAATCTTTCCCTCTTGCCTGAATTTAGATTAGCAAGAGAAAATATTTGTGATAGTAGTTTTGGACTAGCAGCTTTTGGTTACTTGATCTGAGTACTTATGGGTTTTGTTCATCTCTGTCTGTCTGGTTTCTTTCCTTTCATCTTGTTATATGTCCTGAGAGTTTGGCTTTATGATTAGTGAGAATATTTTCTCTCTGACCTCTGCCACCCAGAGGGTACTTTGCCAAGGTGCACCTTGCTCTCTACCCAGCCACGAAAAGCTCTCAAGAACTTTTCTGTGTGTATCCCCTTCCTCCCAGAGAGAATCTATTATTTCCAACAGCTGGAGGATGCATATGCATCTGGTGGGCAACCAAATAGGCTGTCCATCCAAGCTCAGGAAATCTTAAACCTTATGCTGTTCAAGGGGTGAAGCACATGATTCCTTGTGTTCTGAAACAGCTGTTGAAAGATAGGGCTCCCCATCTTTCATAGGTTAACTCCGCAAATGAACTGTTGGATCTATGATTGCTCATCCTTTGTACTACTCTTTATGGAACCATTTTGCTTCCCTAGTTAGGCTATAAAAGACTGTTGTTTGCTAATAAAATCCTACCATTACTAGCCAGATGATGGATAACTTGAATTGGAAAAAATTCTAAACTGAAAATTTTAGAGAGCTCTCATGTTGGAATATTAAGTAATCATTAAGACGCACCCTCAATAAATGAAAGGACAGAAATTAAAACAAAACTCAAAGTCCATTATTACCCCTCTCATATTTACCTGCAGATATTTGCAGACATTATAAAATATCAGGACATTGGAAATAAAATTGTTCAGCACTTAATAAGAAAAAGAAAAAGATTGGTCCGAAGAAATATAACTAGTTTTAAGCCTTTTGAATTTGCTGTTTGGCTTTTTGGATCTTATAGATGCTAATTCAAACATTAGATTAATTAATAAGAGAAATTTTTAAAAGACAGGAAAGAAATTTAGAGGTTTCCCCAGGTAGAAATTTTTAAATGTTATTAAGATAAAAGATTATGAGAATTGTGTATTTGAACAGGTTTTAAATGACTAAATAATCAGAAATTTTACAAAATTAGAAACTGATTTTTAAGCTCTAATAGGGAAAAAAATTGAAGACAGGGCACTTAAAACCACAATTGGCTAGTTTCCCCTGTCTAACCTCCCCCTTTTGACAGCATGCTTAAAGCTGTAAAGGGCAAATGAAATACCTGTGTCTTCTCTATAATAATTAGTAATTCTGTTTATGAGTATCTGTATTTGTGATATCTGTGTTTGTCTGTGTTTATATATAGTGCAGTGTTTTCTACCTCTGCATGGCATTACCAGATTGTAATATTTGATTGTCTAACAGAAATTAAGCAGCTATTAAATTAAAAAATATAATAGAAACTAACTCTACTACTTTTCAGAATCATATGATCTGGAAGTATATTTGATATTTGATATTAAGGCTGGTTTAAGTTTGGTTTGGTTAAATAAATGTATCTTTTAGAATTATTAACATTATATATGGTATCTTTGTTTCACCTGGTTTACAAAACTAAATTCATGTTATCTCTACTACAAAATTTGTCAAGAAAATAGCTTGGGTGATAATAAACTTTGAAATCTAATAGTTAATAAGAATTAATAAATTATAACTAAAATAAAAGGTTTTAGATAAAACTTTTCAATAATTATTACATGATATACAAAATGTACTACATGTTGCAAAACAGTACATTATATGTGATATATTACATAAAATATAAAACATATGCAAGCATATGTTATATTATACGATATATATAACATAGGTAAGCATGTGTACCTACGTGTATATACACATACATATACAGGGTTCAGCACAAATAACACCCCTTTTTTATTACAAAATCTTTTTATTCCAGAGCCATAAGCATGTAATTCTGTAATATAACCATATGACACTCCAGCACACCATATGACATTTTAGGTGAAACGTTCAAACTGCTGTCCATCTTATGTGAGTGAGACATTCACGTACCCTACCGACCACACTCAGGCAGGCGTTACTTCTGCTGGACTCTGTATATACTTAAACAGAGTTTTCCAAAAATCTTTTGGTAACTTGAAACTTAGAGTTTTAC
Organism: Carollia perspicillata; assembly: GCA_004027735.1. Lineage (NCBI taxonomy): Eukaryota > Metazoa > Chordata > Mammalia > Chiroptera > Phyllostomidae > Carollia > Carollia perspicillata. The sequence continues at coordinate 42,810 of PVKM010002049.1, read as the reverse complement.
CAAGTTAAGTAACCACAGGGGAAATGATAAATATTCTTGAACATCTAAAATAAAATTCTGAAATATTATTAGATTAATCTAAGTTTACATTCTTTTGGCTTCTTATTACAGAGACACTTAAAGATAACTTGGATCTGTTAATAAATGTCTTGTAATTTATTAAAATATATGTTTCTTTAAAAATTGTAAATATATTTGACAGTGGAATTATGTTAATTACTTATTTTTCACTAGAAATTAGGGTTTCTGAGTTAAGAATTCTTATTAAGATGGGAAAAACTGTATCTTTTTGATAATATAATGTATAAGGATTGAGATACCATTTGAAAAAAATTGAAGGAAAATAATTTGTCCCAAAGTTGGTTATTTCTGAATGAGTTAAGAAAAGACAAGCTAAAAGGGATGAGACAAGTCACAGAAGGTTTATAAACAGAAATCTTAAGAAAGGAAATTTTATACATGGTTATGCTGAATAAGATGGGAATTATTATAAATACTTATAATTCTCTTGAATAATAATGATTATTTTTGAATTTAAATATCAAAAGTAAGCTGATGCAAAACCAGAGTTCATTTTTTTCACTGTTAAAAGAAGAGTTTTGAGAGAGAGAAGATGGCAGCTAGGTAAGAGGGAGCAGATTCCACTTCCCCCTACACATGGGAGAGAATCCTGGCCAATCTATGGAGGGACAGAGCAGACAGCCAACAGTACCACAGCATGTATGAAAATAGAAGATCAAAAATTGTAGTGGATATTGAAAAACCAGACTGTAAGAAGACTGCTTCGGGACAATAAGGGCCCAGAGATCAGCGCGGGGACCAGGAAGGCTGCAACCCTGGGCCGGCCATAGGGCTCTTGGGAGCAGTACTGGGAGAGACCTGGTTGCTTGAAATTGCAGAAAGAAGTAAGGACTGAGTGGCAAATACACAGGGGCTATGAGCACCCACGCATAGCCCTGGAAAGAGTGTGCGCCCAAGCTATGGGACCAGAGTTGGCCCAGCCAGGCGGGCGCCCCCTCAACCCAGGGAGAGAGAGGTTTGTGGAGCAGAGAGAGCCTGTTCGCCTCAGGACACCTGGAACCTGCACCTGGTAAACCCGGAATGAGCGGAATGAGCGGAATGAGCGTGTGCACCTCCTGAGATCCTGAGACCCAGAGACCAAATCTGTAAAGCCTCCCCTCAGTCTGCTGCAGCCAGCAAGAACAGAAAAACCAGTTTCACCAGTTTGAAACCAGCAAGAGGGTTTTTTTTCTTTTTGTTTTTTGTTTGATTTTTTTAAAGAAATTTTTTATTTTTTAATTATTATTTTTTATCTCTCATTACCTTTTCCTTCTCTTTTCTTCTTCCTTGTTTTATTCTGTCCTCCTTTCTTTCCAATTTTATCTCATCTACCTTCTTTAGTTTGCTTTATTTTTAAATACCCACAAATGAGACAAAAAAATAAACGGAACTGTGAAAAGACAAGAGTTGGACACAAAGAGGGGGTATCCAACAGCTGAGACAGAGAGACAAATTTCATGTTGCTATTACAGAAAACCTGGAAGATGTTGCATATCAGCATTATTATTTTTACATTATTCTTATATCTTTTATTTGAATAATATTTTTGTATTCCTCTTCTTTCTGTTTAGTCTTCTTTGCTTGGCTGGTTAAATTGTATCGATTGACAGGTTTCCACTGTTCTCTCATTCATAGTCTATTGCTAATTTACTGTCCTTCACTTCACCTATATTCCATTAGTACACTACTGAAGGTCTGATACTCCCTATTATTGGTATCTAGATCTCAAAGATTCTGCATATGATAGTTGCTCTATTATTGTAAATAATAGCTGTTCCATACTATTGTAAGTACTATATAACACCCCTCCCAGATCTTAGCCCACTTCACGGTTTCCTGAACTCTATTACTGTAGTGGTTAACTCTATTCTCTCACACACTACACCTATTTACTATCCTTTATCCTCACCTTATCTCAGAATCTGACCTCCCACAAACTCACTTCTTTCCAGATCCAACTCACAATCCTTCCCTCCCTAACAAGAGTCTTATCTCCATTCCACCCTTTCTAAAAAGTGACTAGTTGGGTGGCATACCACGGTTAACATGACACATAGCCAAAGGATCTCCTATCTTTTCTTTACCAGACGCTACTATAAATAGCATACAATCTTGCTGTCTTAAACCATTTTGCCTTACCCCTCCAACTGATCACAAAAAAGAGTAGGTGGAAGCGGTGAACACCAGAATACTCGAAGGAGGCTGCACCACTGAATCTCACAGGTACTTAACATAGAACCTCACACCATAAACCCAGGGAGTCAGAACAGATCAATTGAAGAAGCTGAGGCTAACAAGAAGAACCTCACAAAAAATGGGAGGACAAAGAAACAATCCCCAAATGAGAGGAAAAAAGGAAACCTCAGAGAGAATGCTAAATAAAATATAGGCAACTCAACTATCAGGTATTGAGTTCAAAGCAATGGTTATCAGGAAGCTCCATGAGCTCACAGTGAATTACCAGAAACTACAGGGAAACTAAAATTAACTCACTGCAAACTATATCAACATGAAAAGGGAAATAGAAACTATCAACAATAGCCAAGAGGAAGTGAAGAATACAATTTCTGAACTGAAGAACAGAGTAGAAAGAATCAAAAGCAAGATTGATGAAGCAGAAGGTCAGATAAGTGAGCTGGAGGACAAAGTAGAAAAAAGAACACAGAAAGAGCAGGAAAAGGAAAAGAGGCTCAAAAGGAATGAAGAGTGATTAAGAGAAATACAAGGCAATATGAAATGTAATAATTTCTGAATAATAGGGATACCAGAAGGAGAAGGAGAAGAGAAAGAAATAGAAATCGTATTTGAAAAACTAATGATGGAGAACTTCCCTAATTTGATGAGAGAAAAAGTCACACAAATACAGGAAACACAGAGAGTACCAATCAGGAACCCAAACAGGCCCACTCCAAGACACATCATAATTAAAATGGCAAAACTCCAAGACAAAGAGAGAATCTTAAAGGCAGCAAAGGAGAAACAGGAAGTAACATACAAGAGAGCCCTGATAAAGCTAGCAAGTGACTTCTCAATGGAAACACTCCAAGAGAGAAGAGAATGGCAAAGAATATTCCAAGTAATGAGAACCAGAGGCCTACAACCAAGGCTACTTTACCCAGCAAGGCTCTCAATCAACATAGAAAACCAAATAAGGAGCTTTTCAGACAAAAGAAATCTAAAAGAATACACCTTCACCAAAGCGGCTCTGCAACACATGCTAAAGGGACTGCTTTAATGAAAGGAAGGAAAAGAGACAGAGAGAGAGGAACACAGGTACAAAAATGAAAATGAATAAGAACTTATAAATAATAACCTTAAATGTAAATGGATTAAATGCTCTAATTAAAGACATAGAATAGCTGAGTGAATAACGAAGCATGACCCACACATATGCTGCCAATAAGAGACAAACCTCAGGAAAAAAGACTTACACAGATGGAAAGTAAAGGGCTGGAAACAAATTTTCCAAGCAAATGGACAGGAAAAAAGAACCAGGGTAGCAATACTCATGTCAGACAAAATAGACTTCAAGAAAAGGATCATAAAGAGAGAACCAGAAGGTCACTTCATAATACTCAAGGGAAGACTCCACCATGAAAACATAAACATTATAAATATATATACACCATACATAGGAGCACCCAAATATATAATGAAAATCTTAGAGGACTTCAAGAAAGATATTGACAACAACATAATTATAGTAGGGAATTTTAACACCCCACTGTCAAAATTGGAAATATCTTCCAAACAAAATATCAACACGGATATTGTGTCATTGAACAGTGCCCCAGATAAAAGACTTAAATGATATATACAGAGCCTTTTATCCCCCCAGAAGAAAAATACACATTCTTCTCAAATGCACATGGGAGATTTTCAAAGATAGACCACATAATAGGACACAAAACAAGTCTCAAAAAATTCAAGAAAATTGAAATCATATCAAGCATTTTCTCTGACCACAAGGGATTGAAACTAGAAACTAACCCCAAGAGAAAAAAACTCCAAACACTCAAAGTCATGGAGATTGAATAGCATGCTATTAAACAATGAATGGGTCAAGAATGAAATTGGAGAAGAAATCAAAAAGTTTCTGGAAACAAATGGAAATGACCTCACAACAATTCAAAATATATGGGACACAGCAAAGGCAGTCCTGAGAGGGAAGTTCATAACAATACAGGCCTACCTAAAAAAGATAGAAACATTTCAAATAAACAACCTAACCCTATGCCTACAAGAACCCAAGGAACAACAACAAAGACATCCCAGAGCAAGTAGAAGGAAGGAAATAACCAAGATCAGAGCAGAATTAAATGACATAGAGACAAAAAGCACAACTCTAAGGAAGAATGAATCAAGGAGCTGGTTGTTTGAAAAGGTACATAAAATCGTCAAGCCTTTAAGCAGGCTCATCAAGAAAAAAAGAGAGAGGGCCCAAATAAACACAATCAGAAATGAAAGAGGAGAGATTACAACTGACACCACAGAAATACAAAGGATTGTAAGAAATTACTACGAAGATATGTATGCCAAGAAATTTGAAAACCTAGGTGACATGGACAAGTTCCTAGGAAAATACAATCTTCCAAAACTGAATGAAGAAGAAGCAGAAAGCCTGAACTCACCAATAACAGCAGATGAAATTGAAGCAGTAATTAAAAAAAAAACCTCGTACCACACAAAAACCCTGGACCAGATGGGTTCACAGGAGAATTCTACAAAGCACTGAAGGAAGAGCTAACCCCTATCCTTCACAGACTATTCCAAAAAATCCAAAGTGATGGAAGACTCCCTAACTCTGTTTATGAAGCCAGCATCATCATAATCCCAAAACCAGATAAAGACACAACAAAGAAAGAAAACTTCAGGCCAATATCGCTGATGAACATAGACACTAAAATCCTCAACAAAATATTGGCAAACCGCATCCAACAATACATTAAAAAGATCATACACCAAGACCAAGTGGGATTCATCCCACGGATGCAAGGATGGTACAATATTTGCAAATCAATAAACATAATGCATCATATACACAAAAGGAAAGTCAAAAAACACATGATCATATCAATAAATGCAGAAAAAGCATTTGATAAGGTTCAGCACCCATTTATGATCAAAACACTCAGGAAAGTGGGAATAGAGGGAGCATTCCTCAACATAATAAAGGCCATATATGAGAGACCTAAAGCCAACATCATACTCAATGGGCCTAAACTAAAAGCTTTTCCACTAAGATCAGGAACAAGACAAGGTTGTCGTCCACTTTCACCACTTCTACTCAAGATAGTATTGGAAGTTTTAGCCACAGAAATCAGACAAGAAAAGGTAATAAAAGGCATCCAAATCAGAAAAGAGGTAACAAAACTGTCATTGTTTGCAGATGACGTGATAGTGTGTAAAGAAAATCCTATAGACTCCACCCAAAAACTACTAGACCTAATACATCAATTTGGCAAAACAGGGGGTACAAAGTCCATATCCAGAAATCAAAGTCCTTTCTGTACATCCACAATGAAACAGCAGAAGCAGAAATCAAGAAAAAAAAATACATTAGATATAGCAAAAAGAAAAGTAAAATACCTAGGAATAAACTTAACCAAAGAGGTGAAAGACCTGTATGAAGAAAACTACACAACGCTGAAGACAGAAATCAAGGAAGACACAAACAAATGAAAACATATACCATGTTCATGGATTGGAAGAATTAACATTATCAGAATGTCCATACTACCCTAAGCAATTTAGAGATTCAATGCAATACCTATTAAAGTACCAATGGCATATTTCACAGACATAGAATAAACACTTCAAAAATTTATGTGGAACCATAAAGGACCCCAAATAGTTGCTACTACTTTGAGAAAGAACAGCCAAGTAGGAGGGATCACAATACCTGATACCAAACTGTATTACAAAGCCACTATAATCAAAACAGCCTGGTACTGGCATAAAAACAGGCACATGGACCAGTGGAACAGAACAGAGAGCCCAGAAATAAACCCAAGACTCCATGGTCAATTAATATTCAACAAAGAGGCCAACAACATAAAATGGAGTAAAAATAGCCTCTTCAACAAATGGTGTTGGGAGAACTGGACAGCTACTTGCAAAAAAATGAATCTCAAGTACCAATTCACTCCATATACAAAAATAAATTCAAGGTGGATAAAAGACTTAAATATAAGCAAATATAAGCCGTGACACCGTTAAAATCCTAGAGGAGAACATAGGCAGGACAATCTCAGATATTTCATGCAGCAACATTTTGACTGATATATCCCCCAGAGCAAGGGACATAAAGGAAAGAATAAACAAATGGGATGCCATCAAAATAAAAGGCTTCTGCATGGCTAAAGAAAATAGTACTAAAATAAAAAGAGAACCAACCATATGGGTAAACATAGTTGCCAATTATACCTCAGACGAGGGTTTAATCTCCAAAATATATAAAGAACTCACACAACTCCATTCTAATAAGACAAGCAACCCAATTAAAAAATGGGCTAAGGACTTAAACAGACGCTTCTCCAAGGAGGACAACATACAGAGGATCCAGAGACACATGAAAAGATGCTCAATATCACTAGCTATCAGAGAGATGCAAATTAAAACTACAATGAGATACCACTTCACACAAGTCAGAACGGCCATCATAAACAAAGCAACAAACAACAAGTGTTGGAGAGGTCGTGGAGAAAAGGGGACCCTAGTGCACTGCTGGTGATATTGCAGACTGGTACAACCACTGTGGAAAACAATGTGGAATTTTCTAAGAAAACTAAAAATGGATCTGCCTTTTGACCCAGCAATTCCACTGCTAGGATTATACCCTAAGAACCCTGAAACACCAATCCAAAAGAACGTATGCACCCCAATGTTCATAGCAGCACAATTTACAATAGCCAGGTGCTGGAAGCAACCTAGGTGCCCATCGTAAATGAATGGATCAAAAAACGATGGTACATATATACAATGGAATTCTATGCAGCAGAAAGAAAGAAGGAGCTCCTACCCTTTGCAACAGCATGGATGGAACTGAAAAGCATTATGCTGAGTGAAATAAGCCAGGTGGTGAAAGACAAATACCATGCGATTGCACCTTTAACAGGAACCTAAACAAAAAACAATCAAACAAGCAAAATATAACCAAAGACACTGAAATAGAGAACAGGCTGACAGTGTCCAGAGGGGAGAGGAGAGGTGAATTTCAGGGAGAAAGGGGAAGGGTTTGCAGGAACAAGTGTAAAGGACTCATGGACAAAAACAAGGTGGGTGGATGCAGGAGGGAGATACGGAGGGCTGGGTGGGTGGTCTGAGATTGGAGTAAAAGACAGAAAACTGTACTTGAACAACCAATAAAATTTAAAAAATTATAAATTAAAAATAAAATAAATAAATACATATGAACATGAAAAATGGAAAAAAGGAAGGAGAGTTTTTCCTGTATTTATTGTTCTACTCCACATAAGGTATTGTGAAAAGTTTTCTACCTAGAAAGCAAAGATTTTATGTTTCATTAAAATAGTTTTGTGCCTTATTGTTTTAATCAAGCCCTGCATTACTTAAGGAAAAATTTTCTCAATCCGAAAAACTAACGTTTGTCTAACAATAGCTAACCAATATTTATGTTTGATACATTTTCTTTCCACTTTGTGTAAATAGATCACTTAATATTGTTCCATAAGAATACATGATCTTTTTGGTCAAATATGTTTGAAAACCTTCCCAGAGTTCAAACTTTAAGAAAAGACTTTTTCATAACCTGGAAATATCTTTGAGTTATTTTAGTGACCCCTGGAATAGCTCAAAGACTTTCTCTCTCTCTTTATGGAAAGAAAGTTTTAAACTAATTAGGTTTATTTGATATTCTTAAATTGCATGGAAAGCTTCATCAAATAAGAAAATAATACTTATGTTGTGTTTATATGCATATATTAATATTAAAATGGTCTAGAGAACATATAAAAATCTCTTAAAGTCCAGAAATTTATGATGTATTTTCATTTGTAATTCTAATTATCTTAAAATGTTGTTATAAACCAGCAAAGTTCTTTGGTAATTCTATTATAATGATACCTGTAACTGTGCCACTTTACATTTTGTCCTTTGCAGACCATCATTTTCTTCCTCCAATGCTTTAGAAAACATTTTATCTTCAGAAAGACTCATGGACAGGACTCTGTCTTATTCTAAAATAGAGTTTTCTGAAAATGAACTTTGGGATGATAACTTTAAACTATATGAAGATTTATAGAACTCTAAGGAATAACTGGATTCATGGGAATGCTGGCAAATGATCAAGATAAACAAGAATTAATTATATGGGACTGAATGAACTGAGGATGGTTTTAATTTTTATGACTTTTACTTGAACTGTTCCTGATTTTACATTTTTTTGCTTTCCAGATGTAACAAAAGTCATTTTTCTTAGAGCAACTTGATAACTTATATATGTGTAAGCAGTATTGAAACATATAAATTATTCTTCCTATCTGATCCTACCTGATCTCTGCCTCCTGAAATGAGGCTCAACAGATTAACTGAACTGCTTTATTCTCAGGACTGAATGAAATATGGAGCAGTCTACCAATTTAACTTCTGAAATGTAAAACTTATTTAAAAGTTCAAAGGCAGGACTGAAGGAAACCAAAATTTTGCCACACTGAAGCTGCTCTTTGTGATATTGATTTTAAGCTGTTTATTAAAAAACAAGACTCAGGGAGAACATTTGACCCTCACCGCTTTCTTCCCAAGAGATTTAGCCAGAGAAATCTGCCTTAGGAAAAAAGCCAGGGCTTCATCACCTGAGGAATCTTCACCCTAGCAGGAAGATTCCAAGCCTGCCGCCTAGGTACCTCCTGTATCTCACTGTTCCTGAGTTGACTAACAAGACTATTCCTGCTATGTATGTTCTGCTCTTTCTCAACTACCTATAAATTGCTCATTCTCACTTCTTGAATCTAGTACCCTGCCATTTCCTTTTCTCCTTTGCCCCAAAATATCTTATATACTCAATTTTGTCTCACCATATTTTTTGTTCTGTTTTTTTTATTTTAATTGTTGTTCAAGTACATTTTCCTGTCTTTTACTCCAATCCCAGACCACCCACCCAGCCCTCCATATCTCCCTCCTGCAACCACCCACCTTGTTTTTGTCCATGAGTCCTTTACACTTGTTCCTGCAAACCCTTCCCCTTTCTCCCTGAAATTCACCTCTCCTCTCCCCTCTGGACACTGTCAGCCTGTTCTCTATTTCAGTGTCTTTGGTTATATTTTGCTTGTTTGATTGTTTTTTGTTTAGGTTCCTGTTAAAGGTGCAATCGCATGGTATTTGTCTTTCACCACCTGGCTTATTTCACTCAGCATAATGCTTTTCAGTTCCATCCATGCTGTTGCAAAGGGTAGGAGCTCCTTCTTTCTTTCTGCTGCATAGAATTCCATTGTGTATATGTACCATAGTTTTTTGATCCATTCATTTACGATGGGCACCTAGGTTGCTTCCAGCACCTGGCTATTGTAAATTGTGCTGCTATGAACATTGGGGTGCATACGTTCTTTTGGATTGGTGTTTCAGGGTTCTTAGGGTATAATCCTAGCAGTGGAATTGCTGGGTCAAAAGGCAGATCCATTTTTAGTTTTCTTAGAAAATTCCACATTGTTTTCCACAGTGGTTGTACCAGTCTGCAATATCACCAGCAGTGCACTAGGGTCCCCTTTTCTCCACGACCTCTCCAACACTTGTTGTTTGTTGCTTTGTTTATGATGGCCGTTCTGACTTGTGTGAAGTGGTATCTCATTGTAGTTTTAATTTGCATCTCTCTGATAGCTAGTGATATTGAGCATCTTTTCATGTGTCTCTGGATCCTCTGTATGTTGTCCTCCTTGGAGAAGCGTCTGTTTAAGTCCTTAGCCCATTTTTTAATTGGGTTGCTTGTCTTATTAGAATGGAGTTGTGTGAGTTCTTTATATATTTTGGAGATTAAACCCTCGTCTGAGGTATAATTGGCAACTATGTTTACCCATATGGTTGGTTCTCTTTTTATTTTAGTACTATTTTCTTTAGCCATGCAGAAGCCTTTTATTTTGATGGCATCCCATTTGTTTATTCTTTCCTTTATGTCCCTTGCTCTGGGGGATATATCAGTCAAAATGTTGCTGCATGAAATATCTGAGATTGTCCTGCCTATGTTCTCCTCTAGGATTTTAACGGTGTCACGGCTTATATTTGCTTATATTTAAGTCTTTTATCCACCTTGAATTTATTTTTGTATATGGAGTGAATTGGTACTTGAGATTCATTTTTTTGCAAGTAGCTGTCCAGTTCTCCCAACACCATTTGTTGAAGAGGCTATTTTTACTCCATTTTATGTTGTTGGCCTCTTTGTTGAATATTAATTGACCATGGAGTCTTGGGTTTATTTCTGGGCTCTCTGTTCTGTTCCACTGGTCCATGTGCCTGTTTTTATGCCAGTACCAGGCTGTTTTGATTATAGTGGCTTTGTAATACAGTTTGGTATCAGGTATTGTGATCCCTCCTACTTGGCTGTTCTTTCTCAAAGTAGTAGCAACTATTTGGGGTCCTTTATGGTTCCACATAAATTTTTGAAGTGTTTATTCTATGTCTGTGAAATATGCCATTGGTACTTTAATAGGTATTGCATTGAATCTCTAAATTGCTTAGGGTAGTATGGACATTCTGATAATGTTAATTCTTCCAATCCATGAACATGGTATATGTTTTCATTTGTTTGTGTCTTCCTTGATTTCTGTCTTCAGCGTTGTGTAGTTTTCTTCATACAGGTCTTTCACCTCTTTGGTTAAGTTTATTCCTAGGTATTTTACTTTTCTTTTTGCTATATCTAATGTATTTTTTTCTTGATTTCTGCTTCTGCTGTTTCATTGTGGATGTACAGAAAGGACCTTGATTTCTGGATATGGACTTTGTACCCCCTGTTTTGCCAAATTGATGTATTAGGTCTAGTAGTTTTTGGGTGGAGTCTATAGGATTTTCTTTACACACTATCACGTCATCTGCAAACAATGACAGTTTTGTTACCTCTTTTCTGATTTGGATGCCTTTTATTACCTTTTCTTGTCTGATTTCTGTGGCTAAAACTTCCAATACTATCTTGAGTAGAAGTGGTGAAAGTGGACGACAACCTTGTCTTGTTCCTGATCTTAGTGGAAAAGCTTTTAGTTTAGGCCCATTGAGTATGATGTTGGCTTTAGGTCTCTCATATATGGCCTTTATTATGTTGAGGAATGCTCCCTCTATTCCCACTTTCCTGAGTGTTTTGATCATAAATGGGTGCTGAACCTTATCAAATGCTTTTTCTGCATTTATTGATATGATCATGTGTTTTTTGACTTTCCTTTTGTGTATATGATGCATTATGTTTATTGATTTGCAAATATTGTACCATCCTTGCATCCGTGGGATGAATCCCACTTGGTCTTGGTGTATGATCTTTTTAATGTATTGTTGGATGCGGTTTGCCAATATTTTGTTGAGGATTTTAGTGTCTATGTTCATCAGCGATATTGGCCTGAAGTTTTCTTTCTTTGTTGTGTCTTTATCTGGTTTTGGGATTATGATGATGCTGGCTTCATAAACAGAGTTAGGGAGTCTTCCATCACTTTGGATTTTTTGGAATAGTCTGTGAAGGATAGGGGTTAGCTCTTCCTTCAGTGCTTTGTAGAATTCTCCTGTGAACCCATCTGGTCCAGGGTTTTTGTGTGGTACGAGGTTTTTTTTTTAATTACTGCTTCAATTTCATCTGCTGTTATTGGTGAGTTCAGGCTTTCTGCTTCTTCTTCATTCAGTTTTGGAAGATTGTATTTTCCTAGGAACTTGTCCATGTCACCTAGGTTTTCTAATTTCTTGGCATACATATCTTCGTAGTAATTTCTTACAATCCTTTGTATTTCTGTGGTGTCAGTGGTAATCTCTCCTCTTTCATTTCTGATTGTGTTTATTTGGGCCCTCTCTCTTTTTTTCTTGATGAGCCTGCTTAAAGGCTTGACGATTTTATGTACCTTTTCAAACAACCAGCTCCTTGATTCATTCTTCCTTAGAGTTGTGCTTTTTGTCTCTATGTCATTTAATTCTGCTCTGATCTTGGTTATTTCCTTCCTTCTACTTGCTCTGGGATGTCTTTGTTGTTGTTCCTTGGGTTCTTGTAGGCATAGGGTTAGGTTGTTTATTTGAAATGTTTCTATCTTTTTTAGGTAGGCCTGTATTGTTATGAACTTCCCTCTCAGGACTGCCTTTGCTGTGTCCCATATATTTTGAATTGTTGTGAGGTCATTTCCATTTGTTTCCAGAAACTTTTTGATTTCTTCTCCAATTTCATTCTTGACCCATTCATTGTTTAATAGCATGCTATTCAATCTCCATGACTTTGAGTGTTTGGAGTTTTTTTCTCTTGGGGTTAGTTTCTAGTTTCAATCCCTTGTGGTCAGAGAAAATGCTTGATATGATTTCAATTTTCTTGAATTTTTTGAGACTTGTTTTGTGTCCTATTATGTGGTCTATCTTTGAAAATCTCCCATGTGCATTTGAGAAGAATGTGTATTTTTCTTCTGGGGGGATAAAAGGCTCTGTATATATCATTTAAGTCTTTTATCTGGGGCACTGTTCAATGACACAATATCCGTGTTGATATTTTGTTTGGAAGATATTTCCAATTTTGACAGTGGGGTGTTAAAATTCCCTACTATAATTATGTTGTTGTCAATATCTTTCTTGAAGTCCTCTAAGATTTTCATTATATATTTGGGTGCTCCTATGTATGGTGTATATATATTTATAATGTTTATGTTTTCATGGTGGAGTCTTCCCTTGAGTATTATGAAGTGACCTTCTGGTTCTCTCTTTATGATCCTTTTCTTGAAGTCTATTTTGTCTGACATGAGTATTGCTACCCTGGTTCTTTTTTCCTGTCCATTTGCTTGGAAAATTTGTTTCCAGCCCTTTACTTTCCATCTGTGTAAGTCTTTTTTCCTGAGGTTTGTCTCTTATTGGCAGCATATGTGTGGGTCATGCTTCGTTATTCACTCAGCTATTCTATGTCTTTAATTAGAGCATTTAATCCATTTACATTTAAGGTTATTATTTATAAGTTCTTATTCATTTTCATTTTTGTACCTGTGTTCCTCTCTCTCTGTCTCTTTTCCTTCCTTTCATTAAAGCAGTCCCTTTAGCATGTGTTGCAGAGCCGCTTTGGTGAAGGTGTATTCTTTTAGATTTCTTTTGTCTGAAAAGCTCCTTATTTGGTTTTCTATGTTGATTGAGAGCCTTGCTGGGTAAAGTAGCCTTGGTTGTAGGCCTCTGGTTCTCATTACTTGGAATATTCTTTGCCATTCTCTTCTCTCTTGGAGTGTTTCCATTGAGAAGTCACTTGCTAGCTTTATCAGGGCTCTCTTGTATGTTACTTCCTGTTTCTCCTTTGCTGCCTTTAAGATTCTCTCTTTGTCTTGGAGTTTTGCCATTTTAATTATGATGTGTCTTGGAGTGGGCCTGTTTGGGTTCCTGATTGGTACTCTCTGTGTTTCCTGTATTTGTGTGACTTTTTCTCTCATCAAATTAGGGAAGTTCTCCATCATTAGTTTTTCAAATACGATTTCTATTTCTTTCTCTTCTCCTTCTCCTTCTGGTATCCCTATTATTCAGAAATTATTACATTTCATATTGCCTTGTATTTCTCTTAATCACTCTTCATTCCTTTTGAGCCTCTTTTCCTTTTCCTGCTCTTTCTGTGTTCTTTTTTCTACTTTGTCCTCCAGCTCACTTATCTGACCTTCTGCTTCATCAATCTTGCTTTTGATTCTTTCTACTCTGTTCTTCAGTTCAGAAATTGTATTCTTCACTTCCTCTTGGCTATTGTTGATAGTTTCTATTTCCCTTTTCATGTTGATATAGTTTGCAGTGAGTTAATTTTAGTTTCCCTGTAGTTTCTGGTAATTCACTGTGAGCTCATGGAGCTTCCTGATAACCATTGCTTTGAACTCAATACCTGATAGTTGAGTTGCCTATATTTTATTTAGCATTCTCTCTGAGGTTTCCTTTTTTCCTCTCATTTGGGGATTGTTTCTTTGTCCTCCCATTTTTTGTGAGGTTCTTCTTGTTAGCCTCAGCTTCTTCAATTGATCTGTTCTGACTCCCTGGGTTTATGGTGTGAGGTTCTATGTTAAGTACCTGTGAGATTCAGTGGTGCAGCCTCCTTCAAGTATTCTGGTGTTCACCGCTTCCACCTACTCTTTTTTGTGATCAGTTGGAGGGGTAAGGCAAAATGGTTTAAGACAGCAAGATTGTATGCTATTTATAGTAGCGTCTGGTAAAGAAAAGATAGGAGATCCTTTGGCTATGTGTCATGTTAACCGTGGTATGCCACCCAACTAGTCACTTTTTAGAAAGGGTGGAATGGAGATAAGACTCTTGTTAGGGAGGGAAGGATTGTGAGTTGGATCTGGAAAGAAGTGAGTTTGTGGGAGGTCAGATTCTGAGATAAGGTGAGGATAAAGGATAGTAAATAGGTGTAGTGTGTGAGAGAATAGAGTTAACCACTACAGTAATAGAGTTCAGGAAACCGTGAAGTGGGCTAAGATCTGGGAGGGGTGTTATATAGTACTTACAATAGTATGGAACAGCTATTATTTACAATAATAGAGCAACTATCATATGCAGAATCTTTGAGATCTAGATACCAATAATAGGGAGTATCAGACCTTCAGTAGTGTACTAATGGAATATAGGTGAAGTGAAGGACAGTAAATTAGCAATAGACTATGAATGAGAGAACAGTGGAAACCTGTCAATCGATACAATTTAACCAGCCAAGCAAAGAAGACTAAACAGAAAGAAGAGGAATACAAAAATATTATTCAAATAAAAGATATAAGAATAATGTAAAAATAATAATGCTGATATGCAACATCTTCCAGGTTTTCTGTAATAGCAACATGAAATTTGTCTCTCTGTCTCAGCTGTTGGATACCCCCTCTTTGTGTCCAACTCTTGTCTTTTCACAGTTCCGTTTATTTTTTTGTCTCATTTGTGGGTATTTAAAAATAAAGCAAACTAAAGAAGGTAGATGAGATAAAATTGGAAAGAAAGGAGGACAGAATAAAACAAGGAAGAAGAAAAGAGAAGGAAAAGGTAATGAGAGATAAAAAATAATAATTAAAAAATAAAAAATTTCTTTAAAAAAATCAAACAAAAAACAAAAAGAAAAAAAACCCTCTTGCTGGTTTCAAACTGGTGAAACTGGTTTTTCTGTTCTTGCTGGCTGCAGCAGACTGAGGGGAGGCTTTACAGATTTGGTCTCTGGGTCTCAGGATCTCAGGAGGTGCACACGCTCATTCCGCTCATTCCGCTCATTCCGGGTTTACCAGGTGCAGGTTCCAGGTGTCCTGAGGCGAACAGGCTCTCTCTGCTCCACAAACCTCTCTCTCCCTGGGTTGAGGGGGCGCCCGCCTGGCTGGGCCAACTCTGGTCCCATAGCTTGGGCGCACACTCTTTCCAGGGCTATGCGTGGGTGCTCATAGCCCCTGTGTATTTGCCACTCAGTCCTTACTTCTTTCTGCAATTTCAAGCAACCAGGTCTCTCCCAGTACTGCTCCCAAGAGCCCTATGGCCGGCCCAGGGTTGCAGCCTTCCTGGTCCCCGCGCTGATCTCTGGGCCCTTATTGTCCCGAAGCAGTCTTCTTACAGTCTGGTTTTTCAATATCCACTACAATTTTTGATCTTCTATTTTCATACATGCTGTGGTACTGTTGGCTGTCTGCTCTGTCCCTCCATAGATTGGCCAGGATTCTCTCCCATGTGTAGGGGGAAGTGGAATCTGCTCCCTCTTACCTAGCTGCCATCTTCTCTCTCTCAAAACTCTTCTTTTAACAGTGAAAAAAATGAACTCTGGTTTTGCATCAGCTTACTTTTGATATTTAAATTCAAAAATAATCATTATTATTCAAGAGAATTATAAGTATTTATAATAATTCCCATCTTATTCAGCATAACCATGTATAAAATTTCCTTTCTTAAGATTTCTGTTTATAAACCTTCTGTGACTTGTCTCATCCCTTTTAGCTTGTCTTTTCTTAACTCATTCAGAAATAACCAACTTTGGGACAAATTATTTTCCTTCAATTTTTTTCAAATGGTATCTCAATCCTTATACATTATATTATCAAAAAGATACAGTTTTTCCCATCTTAATAAGAATTCTTAACTCAGAAACCCTAATTTCTAGTGAAAAATAAGTAATTAACATAATTCCATTGTCAAATATATTTACAATTTTTAAAGAAACATATTTTAATAAATTACAAGACATTTATTAACAGATCCAAGTTATCTTTAAGTGTCTCTGTAATAAGAAGCCAAAAGAATGTAAACTTAGATTAATCTAATAATATTTCAGAATTTTATTTTAGATGTTCAAGAATATTTATCATTTCCCCTGTGGTTACTTAACTTGGTAAAACTCTAAGTTTCAAGTTACCAAAAGATTTTTGGAAAACTCTGTTTAAGTATATACAGAGTCCAGCAGAAGTAACGCCTGCCTGAGTGTGGTCGGTAGGGTACGTGAATGTCTCACTCACATAAGATGGACAGCAGTTTGAACGTTTCACCTAAAATGTCATATGGTGTGCTGGAGTGTCATATGGTTATATTACAGAATTACATGCTTATGGCTCTGGAATAAAAAGATTTTGTAATAAAAAAGGGGTGTTATTTGTGCTGAACCCTGTATATGTATGTGTATATACACGTAGGTACACATGCTTACCTATGTTATATATATCGTATAATATAACATATGCTTGCATATGTTTTATATTTTATGTAATATATCACATATAATGTACTGTTTTGCAACATGTAGTACATTTTGTATATCATGTAATAATTATTGAAAAGTTTTATCTAAAACCTTTTATTTTAGTTATAATTTATTAATTCTTATTAACTATTAGATTTCAAAGTTTATTATCACCCAAGCTATTTTCTTGACAAATTTTGTAGTAGAGATAACATGAATTTAGTTTTGTAAACCAGGTGAAACAAAGATACCATATATAATGTTAATAATTCTAAAAGATACATTTATTTAACCAAACCAAACTTAAACCAGCCTTAATATCAAATATCAAATATACTTCCAGATCATATGATTCTGAAAAGTAGTAGAGTTAGTTTCTATTATATTTTTTAATTTAATAGCTGCTTAATTTCTGTTAGACAATCAAATATTACAATCTGGTAATGCCATGCAGAGGTAGAAAACACTGCACTATATATAAACACAGACAAACACAGATATCACAAATACAGATACTCATAAACAGAATTACTAATTATTATAGAGAAGACACAGGTATTTCATTTGCCCTTTACAGCTTTAAGCATGCTGTCAAAAGGGGGAGGTTAGACAGGGGAAACTAGCCAATTGTGGTTTTAAGTGCCCTGTCTTCAACTTTTTTCCCTATTAGAGCTTAAAAATCAGTTTCTAATTTTGTAAAATTTCTGATTATTTAGTCATTTAAAACCTGTTCAAATACACAATTCTCATAATCTTTTATCTTAATAACATTTAAAAATTTCTACCTGGGGAAACCTCTAAATTTCTTTCCTGTCTTTTAAAAATTTCTCTTATTAATTAATCTAATGTTTGAATTAGCATCTATAAGATCCAAAAAGCCAAACAGCAAATTCAAAAGGCTTAAAACTAGTTATATTTCTTCGGACCAATCTTTTTCTTTTTCTTATTAAGTGCTGAACAATTTTATTTCCAATGTCCTGATATTTTATAATGTCTGCAAATATCTGCAGGTAAATATGAGAAGGGTAATAATGGACTTTGAGTTTTGTTTTAATTTCTGTCCTTTCATTTATTGAGGGTGCGTCTTAATGATTATTTAATATTCCAACATGAGAGCTCTCTAAAATTTTCAGTTTAGAATTTTTTCCAATTCAAGTTATCCATCATCTGGCTAGTAATGGTAGGATTTTATTAGCAAACAACAGTCTTTTATAGCCTAACTAGGGAAGCAAAATGGTTCCATAAAGAGTAGTACAAAGGATGAGCAATCATAGATCCAACAGTTCATTTGCGGAGTTAACCTATGAAAGATGGGGAGCCCTATCTTTCAACAGCTGTTTCAGAACACAAGGAATCATGTGCTTCACCCCTTGAACAGCATAAGGTTTAAGATTTCCTGAGCTTGGATGGACAGCCTATTTGGTTGCCCACCAGATGCATATGCATCCTCCAGCTGTTGGAAATAATAGATTCTCTCTGGGAGGAAGGGGATACACACAGAAAAGTTCTTGAGAGCTTTTCGTGGCTGGGTAGAGAGCAAGGTGCACCTTGGCAAAGTACCCTCTGGGTGGCAGAGGTCAGAGAGAAAATATTCTCACTAATCATAAAGCCAAACTCTCAGGACATATAACAAGATGAAAGGAAAGAAACCAGACAGACAGAGATGAACAAAACCCATAAGTACTCAGATCAAGTAACCAAAAGCTGCTAGTCCAAAACTACTATCACAAATATTTTCTCTTGCTAATCTAAATTCAGGCAAGAGGGAAAGATTCTTACCTCTTTTACTTCCACTTCCACTGGATCCTGCAGACAAAGACCTGGGAGTGTGGTGACATGGGAAGAACTTTCCTTACATTCTGCAGACGTGTGACAGATGCCCCAGGATCTCATCTGCAGTACCCTCATGGGAAAGCACATGGTTCCAGCCGGTGAGTTATCCTGCTCTCAGTGCCAACTGTGGGGGAGGAATACACTTTCTTCTACCCCAAAGTTTCTTCTGGCTGGTCTAATAATCAAATAGGTTGTGAAGCAGATTAGCAAGAGAAAACAACCAAATTTAGTACATAGGAGTATGTATGGGAACCCAGCACACATGAGTCAGAGACCCCACATGCGGCAGAAGTGCCCATGTTCTTTGAAATGACAAATGAAGACAATGCAGTCAGAAGGGAGAACATGACAATAAATTACATCAGGAGGCCTGGACAGTTCCATTCTGAGTACTTTTTAAGGATGGTCCTCAGAGCCAGGACATTCTAGTCACATAGTACAAGGTTTGCAAAATAAAACGTCGATGTTCAACTTAATCTGTTAGTTTTTTTAAAATGTGATTTTCTTTCTTGGCATCAACTCTCTCTTGTCTCTTGAGAAACGAGGACATTTCTTACTTGGGAAGAATTTCTGAGTAGTCAACTCTCCCAAACCTCTTCTCAGAAGTCAGACTACAGAGGGTGCTCATCAAGGTAAAAACTTTAACTTTTCAATATTTCTCAGTAATTTATGGCAAGCCTAATTAAGTTAAAATTTTTCTGCTCAGGTTATCTGTTAAAATGTGTTAAGTCTTGCCTCTGAAAAGTACATGATCTCAAAATCTATATATGAATCAATTTTTTAGTAAATTCAATTTCATGTGCCCAATGGCAGATTATTCTTAGGGAAATGGTTCATTTTCATCACTGACTGATTTTCCATGATCAGTGATGTCTAATGATTTAGGTTTGGATCTTTTTGTTTTTAGCAAGCATTATGTGCATCAGAGAAACTCTTAATTAAAATCCTATGTCAATTATGTTGCAAGTAAACTGAAAAAAAATTACTCCTTAATTTATAGATTTAAAATATCATAATTTACTTTCATTAAATAAGTTTTATTAAATAAAGTCTCCTTAAGCAAGTTAAAAAAAAACGCTTAACAATGAAGAAATCTTCCTGAAGTCACTCATCTCTTCTTAGTGACTGGCAATTTAGATCCAAGCTAGGGAGCAAGAACAGAGTCCTGGAAACAGGATGAAAGGAAAGACTGTGATACTTCAGGAGGCCTCTGAGAGATGTTATACCGCTGACAGCACAGAGGTCATTTGGACACAGACAATCTGTTCAACTGAGTACTCTAAGTGAAGAGCAGGGGCAGATGCCTTGGAGGGCCTGTGTCTGCACTCACAGGCTCCCCGTCTGATGAATTCAGACAAGAAAATAATGTTACAAGTCACCTTGTAGAATTTGTATATATTCACCAAGAGGCATAGAGTCAGTCAAACTGAGAAAGGCCATTTACTGCACTTAGACTGAGAATACTTTAAGTGCTGATTTCCCGTGAGGGTGGCTCCATTGAACCTAATGCAGCACGGACCCTTTCCTGAAAGTCCCAAGACTTTCTGCTTCTTGCCCACAACTCTCATAGGAAGGGGACAGCATTCGGGGCTATGAATTCTGGCTAGCTGAGAGACCTCTGCCAAAGGTCCAATACATCTCTTATTTTTATAAAAGTCCTTTCCAATTTCTGTCTTGTATTCCAGAAACTCAACTTACATTTATACCAAATTTGATTTTGTAAAACATCTGTGCCCATCACGTACTCTCTTGGACTTCTTAGCTTGATTTTATTTAAATTTTTCCTTAGATTGATTCTGTCTTTGACCAAAAACATTGGTGCCAAACGCTTTGGAGGGCCTGGTGAGGAAACTCCACCTCTCTTCTGCTCAGCTGAAACTGCCTCAGACATTTTCTTTTACTCTCAAACCTTTGATTAGGTCAACAATTGTTAACTTACAAATTTCTGTAAGTAAATAAATGCTCAGAAACTCACATCTTTGTCACAAAAGTGTATCCATCTTATGGAGTTCAATGGCACATGCTTAATAATACCTGTAAAAATGACAAGTTGAATTTTCAAAATATTAAGCAATAGATTCCCAGCAACTGAAATCCATACTTGTGTTTTTAGGGTGGATTTTCCTGGGCATCATCTCCTGACGGTTGGAATTGCAGATGGCAGTCCCCTGCATGAAGGGACCCCTTTCTCCCATCAACCTGCACAGGTTCAGACCTTGCTCTTATGTCCTAAGGCAATGTTCTGCCATAGCCAAGTGGCCTACAATGTGCTCACTGGTATGACCAACCCCTGGTGTTTGGAGGGTGGAAGTGAGAACAGCTTGGCTAGGATTATAAGCAGTTTTCAATTTCACAACCTTAAAGCTCTGTATCATGTGACCTGTGGGAAGTTTTCTTATAAGAGCTTCACCCTCTTAACTCTAAACTCTAAGAGTCCTGAACTCTGGACTCCTGAACTCTAAGACTGTTTGAGTTGCTGTGATGTCTATTCTCTGTTTTCCCTGAATAAATACAACATGAAGCTGGTGCTTGTTAACTTGGTCCTCAAGCTGAAAGGGAGAGGGTGGGGATGGATGGGTGGCTGGAGGGGTGGACACATGAGAGGCAGAGGGATGTGTGATAAGGCACGGGGGGGAAGTGAACAATGAAATCTAAGTGGTATTCATGTGAATGCTCACAGCAAAATCTGCCAGCTTTTCTGTTCATTTGAGAAATTTGTAAAAAAATATTGGGAAGAAAAAGTCAGAGGTAGGTAGAATAATGACTGAAGATCTTTTAAATACCTGTGACTTTGATTTTCTCCCCCAGCTACTCACATGCAGCTTACTTCCAGCCAGGAGCCAGCAGATTTTCAGCCTAATAGTTGTGGGCATGAGTCTTCTCGATTTGATATTAGTCCTCTTTGGCAAGCTCCATACCATTTCTCTTCTTGGCTGTGTGGATCAATACTGAGCACAGAGTTCATTTTCAAACATTATTTTAAAGTGGACTAGCAAATTGACTCACAGTGCATTTCTTATTGCATTGGAAAAGCAATCAGGGTCAGTGGAAACAGAGTAACTCATCTCCTTTTCAGTCGCTGGGGTGGATGTTGCAGGCCCTCAGGCTCCTCCTTGTGTTACAAGTTTTTCTTGAGGGTTACCAGGGAGCAGACTCTGAGAACACAAAGCTGAGCAAGGAGATCACTGCTTTTTGGGAGTTTATAGGGTGATGGTTACAGTGTGATAACAATGCTGTTGAGGAGAGGTCTCCTCAGGAATCCTCCAGCCCATGTTGGCTGGGGAAGGTCAGCTAGACACCCACCTGGAGCTCCCTCCCTCAGAAGCTCCCAAGAGGCCCAGTCTCTGATGTGGGGAAGGGCTGGGGAGTCAGTGCCTGGGATCAAACCTCACCAAGGCTACTGTCTTCCTTTCTCCATGGGAAACAGTGCTGAAGGGAACTCCCAAGTCTCTGAAAGCTCGCCTACAGGACTGAGCCATAGTGGTACCTAACACCTTATCCCCACACTCTTCACTGGCCCTCACTCCCCCTCCCCAAACAAGTGCTTCCTGTAATCACCTCCAAATGAACTACTGAAACTAAACATGATCCCAGCATCTGCGTTAGGAAGGATCCAAACTGAGACACAGACACTAACACCCTGGAACCAGGTGGGTCAGGGGGCTCCACCCAGCAGGCAGGGGTTGGGGTGGGACAAGGGCTTGCAGTACCCAGAGTAGATAGATGCAACTTGTAGAGATGGGAGAAAGCACAGCATGCTCGAGAGATCTTTTTAATTGTATCATTGAAAAGCAAATCAATTAAAAAAAAAACCAAAGAATGGTAGAGTAAGGTTTCTTATGCTTGGACTATCGACATCTGCACCAGATAATTCTTTTTTGTGGGGCCTGTCCTGTGTACTGTTGGACGTAGAGCAGCATCTCTGGCCTGCGTCCTTTAGATGCTAGTAGCATGCCTTTCTCCCAGTTGTGACAAGCAAAATGTGGTGGGATATATGACCCACATGTTCCTTATCTAATAATCTATTGAGGGACACTTCGTTGTTTCCATGCTGTGGCCACCATAAATAATGCTGCCACGAACATTGGGGGGCATATATCTTTGCAAGTAAATATTTTCAAATTTTGGAGGTAGTTACCCAGAAGAGGGATTGCTGGGTTATATGGTAACTCTATTATTAATTTTTGGAGAAATCATCATACTGTTTTCCCTAGTGGTTGTACCAGTTATTCCCACCAGCAGTGAATGAAATTCCTTTTTTTTCTATATCTTCACCAACATTTGTTATTACTTGTTTTATTGATAATAGCCATTCTAACAGGTGTGAGGTGGTATCTCATTGTGGTTTTGACTAGCATTTCCTTAATAGCTAGTGAAGTTGAGCATCTTTTCATATATCCATTGGATGTTTATATGTATTCTTGAGAGAAGTATCCGTTCACGTCCTGTGCCCATTTTTTAATTGGATTGTTTGGGTTTTTTTAGTGTTGAATTGTATGAGTTCTTTATATATTTTGGAGGTTAACCTCTTGTCAGAGCTGTCCCTAGGTGGCCCATAGACAATGTTTTGAGAATCAAGAATGTGTTGAATTCTTCTGTGGTGAGAAAAGAATGAGTACTTAATTGTGGGATTTTATCTATAAGCTGGAGGGAAAGCAACCTGGATGAGAATCTGGCCACAATTACTCTGTGGCATGTGACAACATGAGGTCTCAACAGAGGGCAGATTAAGGTACAGACACTGAGAAAGATTGATAATAGGAGGCCCTTCTGACATGCCACCCCCTCCATCATGGCAGCCTCCAGATCCAGTTAGGAGGTCATAGGAGGTGGCTGTGGCTGGGATGAGAGCCATCATTTCTCAGCATTCTGCTTATCACACCTTCGGCAACAGAGTTAGGGGCTGTTGAATTGAAAATACCTGAAAATCCCCCTGGGAGAAGGACAGAAATTGTGTCTGAGTCCACCTCCTAACCTCAATCCCTGACTGTGACTCCAGAAAGCTGGGTGGGTGTGGTGGAGGTCTCTGGCTCCTTCTGTAAAAGGTTGGCACTAATAATACAATCTTTTCTTGGGTGGCTCTCTTTTGAACCTGTCAATCATCATATGCAATGTTTCACCCAACTATCAATTTAGGAGACCCACAGGTGCTGCTGGTCCCGGGGCCATACTTTGAGAACCCTTGTCATATTGGGATAGATTTTTAGGAATCTAGGATAATCCTAATCAATTTAGGACTAACTAGGAAAATAACCCTTAGTTTATGAGGAATTAATTTTTAATATCTACAGCTAATTCACTTCATGTTTGCCATCCATAGCCAGTATGACTCATTCTTTTTTCACTTGTGGTGTAGTATCTACTCAACAAAAAGTACTTCTATGTGTTCTATGACTATATTAAGTGTTCAAATTCTGTGTTTTGACCTGTATTGAGCTATGATTTTCTTTTTGCTAGGGCTTTTTATTTTCACCATCACCCTTCCATCTCTCCTCATTCTTAAAAACAATGGGGATAGAAATAGAAGTGATCAAACAACCACATCATTGAACTTCTTAATTCTTAAATGGGACCTATCTCACTGATGTGTGTGTGTGTGTGTGTGTGTGTGTGTGTGTGTGTGTGTGTGTTTGATACTTGGTTTCTGGTGTGTTTTTGTTTTTTTGTACAATACAACACTCCAATCAGCTGAGCCACCTGTACAGAGGAGATGCTTGTTTTCTTGCAGGCAAATATAGAAAAACATTCATTTTCTTGAGCTTTAAATCTATGAAGTTTCTGACCATTTTAAACAAATGATAGTAAATACATTTAAGTAAAACTTTATTTAAAAGATTTTGTCTTGTTTGCTTCTGCCTGATGTGTGTTTTCATAAGAAAGTTGCACCAATGTGTTATTGTGAAAGGCATAAATAATGGAATAATGTGCACAAGCTCCTATGGCTTCAGTTGATTGTGACCCAGTTGAGTGAGAGAGGAGCCCAGCCCCACCTAATCTCAGGGAGGCAGGAGCCTGTGGATCCCTGAGGACTTTATGGGGAACAAGAACCATCTAGATCAGGGATGGGCTCTTGAGAAATTCTGAGGATATGGGAGGCAGTGGGGAGACTTTAGCAGGTGAGAAAGGAGAAGCAGCAGCTACTGAGATGGCTGGGAAGATGTCACTGGTACTTTGGGAGAAGAGTATGGAATACTTATAAGGATATGAGCCTTTGTTCTCCTTGGCTTTTATCCAAGTTTCAAAAGGATCTTTGACCTGATGGAGGTACATGTCATGGATGTAGGGCAAGGGGTTTCACTCAGTGGTATTGAAAGTGAGATTGCAAGCCTTTTAGAGGGAGTATGGAAATGACCCCACTGGGTAGGGATGACATGATGATGCATGAAAGTGGTCAGCTTCCAGTTGAGCCACTAGACTGGTGGCAAGAAGGAGCCTTTGGGAACTGGCCAGCCAGCCAATAACATAGTTTTTCAGATGTATTGGCCTAATGGCAGGTACTAATTTGGACAAGTCTCTTCTTATTCAAGTCTGCATGTCTGTGAAATCAGCCTGGACTTTCTCTTTGAAATATTCTGAAGTTAGATTAGATAAATCCTAAAAGAAAGGTGAGCTTTTTAGGCAGGTGGTTTAAGTTTGTAAGGGTATTGTGAGATGCTGTCACTTTTTGGGGGAGAGGAAATGAAATAACCCTTTTAACATAAGCATTTGTGTGTGCCCACATTCCCTGCACAAAGTGCTGGAGAGTTGGCACATTTGAAACGTGAATGATAAAACTCCATTTTTTTTGAGAATTACATTTACATTTGAATTACATCTACATATTTTTGTGTATATACACACACATGTATAAATTCATATATGCATTTTTTAAAAATGTACTTGAATAACAATTAAAATTTAAATAAATAAATAAATAAATAAATAAATAAATAAATTAATTAATTAATTAAAAGAATTGCGCCTACATGCTGCATATAAGCTGATGTGGGAGACTCCTGTTTATCTCTTTTCTGTGTAAGTTTTGGGGATCCTGGTCTCCAGCAATAGATAAAAATGCCTGTCTTCCAAGTATGTGGCCATGGACAGGTAGAGCCAGTGAGGACCTCCATGGACTGATGGGATAGTCATCGTTCAGTCACTGGTGGGAGCTGCTGGAAGTACCGAATGCAGCTCTATTTTGGGAATGTCTGCTCCACCTTTGAACTTGGCCCATTAGCCAGGAGTGTGCAGGCATTATTGAATAGCTGGGTTTTAAAATAAACCAAGCTGGGGTCTCCAGGGTCAGAGTAGAGATGCTGGACAAGGAAAGAAACCCCTCTGGAAAGCAGTGCTGGATTTGGGTTGCTGAATGAGGCATGGGTCCCAAAATGATGTCACCAGTCTGTGCAGACACTGGGATCTCTGGCTGGCCCTCCAAAATCTCCCCATGAAACTCACAGGCACACAGAGCACAACATGGCCTCAGCACCCCTATATCTTTTCTTTTTTCATCTTAGTTTCCTTTCTATACCTTCATGGGTGCTTCTTCGATCACCTTCTTTGATGGGGATGCCAATATTTTTTTGTTTAATTCTGTTTCTCTTTAAGTGCCTTGTAGTGGCAGTGCCTTAGAACTATTCTGGAAACCATAACTGGTCCCCCAACATGCCCCCATAGGAGACCTGGCCATAGACAAGAAACACAATAGTCGAACTCTTCATAGCTAAATACATGCATATGTACTGATAGTCTTAGTAACTTCATGGGTTACTGGCCTTTCACTTGGATGAAAGGATCCAGAGATGGTCTCTATGTGTAAAATTCCACCCCTTACAATTTATCCTGTTAGTTCTGCTCTCCAGTGATACAACCCTTGTTAAGGAAAAAATGCACTTAGTGGCTGCGAGTTTGGGATGATTTGGGTGCCCATTATGTCTCCTCAGTAAGAGGAAGGACATGGGATGGGAGGGAAGAGCACATTTTCTAAGCACATCATATACACCAGGCCTTGTATTAATACTGCTATTTTATCCAGAGCCTCCCATCCTCCAGGCTGCGATGGTCTACCTTCTTGTTGTTAATTTTTTTTTAATTTTGAGATAATTTTAAATTTACATAAAATCCAAAAAGAGTATAGAAAATTCTCATCTACAGTTTCCCCGATGATGAAATATTACATAACCACAGGACATTTGTCAAAGCTAAGACATTAGCATCGGTGCTACACTATTTACTGAAGTCCAGACTCCAGATGCCATCTGTTTTTCCACTGATGTTCTGTTTCTGCCTCCGAATCCCACCAGGGTTCCACTTTGTGTTTATTGTATAACTTCTTGCTCCCCTGGGGTCTGTGACAGTTTTTAGTATTTTTTTGTTCCATGACTTTGATGGTTTTGAAGAGCACTGGTCAAGTACTCTGTAGAATGCCCCTCAGTTTGAGTTTGTCTCCTGCTTTGTCATGGTTATTCTGAGGTTATGGATTTTTGAGAGACAATCCCAGCATCTTCATCACCTCATATCAAGGAGTACAGGCCAGGAGACAGCCCCACTCTGGGGCTAGTAACCTGTATCTCCTAGTAGGCAGAGTCTTTGTGAAGGTTCTGTTGTTCTCTTTCAGTACATTAGAAGCCACTCACTAAGTCCAGCTTACACTCAAGGGGTGAGGAAATAAGATCCATCTCCTCCTGGAGGTGAATCAAGAGTTTGTGGGTATGTTAAAACCACCATGGTAATTAATAAATATTTTGTGGTAGATACTTTGAGGCTGTACCAGTATCCTGCACCTTTCTAAAGTCTCCCACTAATTACAGCTCCCCCCACAGACTTTGCTGGTGGCAGTTATTATTATTGCATTCTTGTAATGATGTGTTCTTCCTTGAGGACCTCCTACTTTTATTATTTGGAATTCTTGAGGGAAGATTTATCCTCTTTCCCCATTTATTTATTTTTTAATCATTTATTTATACTAGTATATACACACATATATTTATTTTTTTCTCTGGGTCACAATCTAATATTTTCTTTGTTTACGTTGTTGCTCAATTTGTTACAGCTTTGGCCATTGGGAGTTTTTCCAGGTTGGATCCTGGGGCTGTTTCAAAATGTCCTCAACTTGTTATCTTTTCATTCTTTTTTGGGTGCTTTTAAACAATTTTCTGGTATAATAATATGTCCCTGGCTCATCTTGTATTTTCCTTGCCCCTGTCCTAGAATCAGCCATTTCTCCAGAGAGTTGTGGTTCCATTTTTTAAAAATTGGCTTCTGGAAACTAAGATATGGGAGCTGGATTTGGCTTCCTGCTTCTTGGTGTCACTGCTTTGAGACCCTCGTGGTGGACAAGTTGGATACCACGTATGTTTGATGATCTCCTATTCTTAGAAGAGAATAGTTATACATGTTAAGGTACAACCATTAATATGTTAATAGTTATACATATGTTAATATGTATAACTAAGATATTATCTACCATATTAACATAATTTCTATAACTTCTTAGTTAACTTCTTTTAACTAAGAAGGTAGTTATTAATTAACTTCTAACTGAATTAATTCTTCATTCCAGAAGTTGGGGAATGGGGTTGACAGTTCCAACCCTCTAATCAGGTCTTGGTTTTTCTAGAGAGCAGTCTCATCCTGACTGGCCCTCAGTCCCCAGTCATCTCATTGAAATACAAGAGACACTCTTATCATCTTGGAGATTCCAAGGGTTTTAGGAACTTTGTGCAGGATCTCAGGAAAAAGACCAATATACTTTCTGATTATATCTCAGACAATAAGTTTTATATGCTTATTGACTGTATCTTTGAAATCTCCCTTATTTTTTTTCCTATCAGATTGTTTGTCATTTGGTCAAATTTTTTTCATTCCTATTTTTACCCTTTCATGTTGGTATTTTCATAAAATATTTTTCAATTCCACTTCCTATTTTCAACATTTATAATTGAGTCTTCATTTATTAATAATGATAAAAGCATTAAATAAACTTCTTTTCCCAGGTACCAATATAAAACTTTCAAAGTGTTACCCCTCTCCTCACTTTATTCCCACTCCCTCAACACTCAGTTTGCCAAGAGTTTAAGACTTGTAGTTTAGGCCATCAGTAGATTTTAAAATACAGTATGTCTCTTCGTTTTTAAGTGCCTCTATCCCCAACCTCAGCCACATTATCACCATCACTGGCCTTGACCTTGCAGACTTGTTGCACTCCATCCATACACATCCTGCTGGTTCTTCTCCTCACCCTGCCTTGGTTTGAGATCCATCCTCCAGTCTGACTGCTTCCTCTAGGATTTTCTTTAGCAAGACCACATGTGCTGACACAATGGCCCTATCAGTCTTGGCTGGAGGCAGGAGAAGAAGCAGTGTTGTTTCTGTCTTTGGTGGGAGGGAAAAGACTGTTTTCTTTTGCTCTTGGGGACACAGAGACATCA
This sequence comes from Carollia perspicillata, assembly GCA_004027735.1. NCBI lineage: Eukaryota > Metazoa > Chordata > Mammalia > Chiroptera > Phyllostomidae > Carollia > Carollia perspicillata. The sequence goes on along the minus strand of PVKM010002049.1, from coordinate 13,677 downwards.
GCCGCAACACGTGCCTGCTCCGGCATCCTGAAGGTCTGCGGGAGCATGACGTTTCCTGGAAGACCACCCTGAGCAGACTCAACTTTTCTTGGTAGTACCTACGTGGAGAACACAAAACTGCAGCCTCTATGCCAAGCTTCCAGCATGGCACCTGGCTCCTCTGTAGCTCCTGGACATATGTGGGGGTGGAGGCAGGTGAGGCCTAGTTGTTGCCCACAGTAGTTACTCCAGAGTAGGAGTTGGGAGGAAGAAGGGATACACTGCACTGAAACTCTCACTTGGGTGGTATTTCCAAGAGCCTCGGCTGGTGAACAAAAGCGATCATCATTCTTGGTGGTAATAATTGTGCTTGTGGCCTCCCTTTTTGAAGGGGACAGTATGGGTGGTGCTGGATCACAGGTGTGGGGGGAAGCAGAGGTCCCTTGAGACCCCAATCAGAGAGTGCATGTGGGGAACCCAGGCCTTAAAGTGATGGGCTTCATTTGGAAATCCCACCAATGTTAATTCAGAATTGTTCCAGAGATGAAGCCACTAGTGGTTTGATTGCTCCACTCAGCTGGCTATAGAGCTTTCTCTTAGGAGAGAAATCACTGCTGTTTCCTGCGTTTAACCTCAGGACAGCTGCTAGAAGAGAAAGGTGAGGAGGGTACCCTTCACCTGAAACCACAGTCTCACCTGTTTTGGAGTCACAATTCTTCAATAACAGTTCTTCTCTTTGTGTTATAAATATTTTATATGCTCACCATAAAAAACTGGAAGCTACAGAAAGGCACAATGAAGAAAGTTAAAATTAGCTGTTGTTCAGCTACCCCAAATAAATGCTGACATGTTTAAAAATTTCTGTGTAATTTACCAAACTCTGGGAGGCTCTGTAGCATGTAGTTCCCAGTTCTTCAGGCTCTACTTTACTTGCCTTTGAATTCTGTCCCTACAGTTATACTGTTCAGCCTTAGGTAGATCTCTTAATCTTACTGATTCTAATGGTCTTGATGTATCAAATGGAGATAAACTTATCTTGTATAAATTTCCTAGGTATGCTCTAACAAAATACCACTTGATGGATAATTTAAAACAACAGAAATTTATTCTTTCACTATTCTGGGTGTCAGGGCCTCAAATCAAGTTGTTATCAGGGCCTCAATCCCTCTGAAAATGAAGATCCCTCTTCGCCTCTGCTAGCTCTGGTGATTGCTGCCGATCTTTACCTTGTAAACACATTACTCATCACTCCAGTCTCTACATGTGCCTTCACATAGCCTTTCCCCACCATGATGTATGAATTTGCCTCCTTTTATAATGACACTGGTTATTGGATTTAGGACTGCCATAATAAAATATGAGCTCATCTTACTTGAGTACATCTATAAAGACACGATTTCTAAATACGATCATATCTACAAATTCCAGGTGGGCATAAATTTGGGGAGACACTCTTCAACCTGGTATGCATCTTTTTCAGAGTTGTTGCAAGGAAAAAATGAGATGATGTTTCTAAATCACTTAGCACTATGCATGGAAGGGCACACGGTAGGCCCACCACTGAAGTGAGGGTGTTACTACCAAAAAAAGCAGGGACCGTTCCCAGCTCTGTTGTAGTGATACAGAGGTTTTGTTGAGATGATGGCCAGACCATAAGGTAGCTCCACATCTCTGACTATTTGGAGCACAGAGAATTCATGCTTGAGGGTGTTGGGGAAAATGGTTCACATCTTGGTGAAGAGGAATTAGGAGGAGACTGGTTACTTTATGGCACAGGAAAATAAACAGAACTGCAGAGAAATGTGGGACACCATTAAACATAGCAATATACAAATAAAGGAAGTACGAGAAAGAGAGATGGAAAAGGAGCAGACAAAAATAAGAAGAGGTAACGGCTGAAAACTTCTCAAGTTTGATGAAAAGCATTTTTATATATCCAAGAAGAACCCCCCCAAAAACTCTAAGTAGGATAAAACACAAAGAAACACACACTCACACACACACACATTATAGTAAAATGTTAGCAAAAAAGAGAAAAATATTGAAAGCAGAAAGAGAAAAATGATTCATTGTGTACAAGAGAACCGACCCCCAAATTAATAGCTGACTTTTCAGCAGGACCAATGGTGATCAGTAGTCAGTGGGATAATATCTAAATTCCAAAAGAAAAAACTCAAGCCCTGGCTGGTGTGGCTCAGTGGATTGAGTGCTGTCCTGTGAACCAAAGGGTCTCCAGTTTGATTCCCAGTCAGGGCACATGCCTGGGTTTTGGACCAGGGCCCCAGCAGTGGGTGCATGAGAGTCAGTCTATGCTGATGTTTAAAAAAAAAAAGAAAGAAAAAGTGCAAACTATCTAAACTAGAGTCTCATATCCGGTAAAAACTATCCTTCAAAATGAAGGAGAAATTAAGACATTACCCAATAAGTAGAAACAGGAAATTTATTAATTGAAGATTCAGCTTATAAAAATACTAAAGAAAGTTCTTTTAAACTTAAAACAAGAGAGACCAGACATTAATTCAAATCTCACAAGCAAGCAAAGTACAACCAGGGACATTGAAATAAAGAACAAACAGACAGTAACCAGAGAGGAGAAGGGAGGGGGATAACAGGGGAAGGTCCATCAAGGAACGTGTATAAAGGACACATGGACAAAGCCAAAGTGGGTAGGTTTGAGGGTGGGAGGCAGGGATGTGGGAAGGGGTGGGGGTACATGGTGGGGTGAAAATGGAATCAACTGTACTTGAACAGCATTAAAAAAAACATGTATTTTTGTGGGAAGATTAAAAAAACCCAAGTGTACCATTAAAGGTAAACGTGCAGTTAATTATAAAAAACAGTAAATTTTCTAATTTTTCTCCATCTTTTTAAAAGTTGATTTGAAAACAATTGTATAATTATTGTATATATAGTCATATATGTATATATATAATTTGTAAGAATTCCTATATATATAATATATATAAATATGTAATATATAATATATATAAAATATATATATATATTAGATAAGTATATATAACTTGTATTGTTGGGTCTGTAGCATATAAAATGCAACATATTTGAAAATAACAGCAAAAAGGAGGTAGTTGAATAAATCTTGTACTGGAAGATCTAAAAATATATACTTGCTCATCTTTTCTTCCAAAACTTTTAAAAGATGCAAAAATATAAAATAATTAAAGCAATGTATTGTTGAGTTTGTAACATATACAGACATAATATTATGATATCACAAATATATATATATTTGATATATAAATAATATGAATACATATATTTCACTGGAATTTAGTTAATGTCAATCTGAAGTAGATTACAATATATTAAGATGTATACTGTAAACCCTAGAACAATAAATAAGAAAAGAACTTTAACAATAGTGAAAAAAAATCATTAAAAGGATTAAAATGCTATATTAGAAAATATTCACTAAATGCAAAATAAAGGAGGAACGATGGAACAAAAAAGCATAAGATACAGTAAAAACAAAAGGAAAATTGGAAATATATTAAATAATCAATCATAGGTGGAGATTGTTCAGGTGAATAAAAAAGATCAAATGATATGCTGTCTAAGGAGACACTTTAAATTCAAAAGTTCAAATAGGTTGAAAGTAAAAGAATAGTAAATTATGTATCTTAAATCAGTAATTATAAGATAAGTGGAAGAGTTATGCTAATATCCCAAAAATAAACTTTTAAACAAAACTGTTAAGATAAAGTGGGATATTTTATAATGATAAGGACAAATCCATCAGGAAGTTATAACAATAAAAAAATAAATGTATCTGACAACAGAACTCCAAAATACACGAAGCAGAAATTATAATAATTGAAGAAAAACAATTCAACAATAAAAGTTGGAGACTTTATTTTTATTAATGGATAGAGAAGTATCCCCAACAGGGATAGAGAAAACTTGATAACATTATACATCAATGAGGCCTAGTAAACACCTAAAGAACACTCCACCCATGAGCATGAGAATACACATTCTCTTCAAGCACACATGAAATGTTTCCTGGAGAAATAAACCAGGCAGTGAAAGACAAATACCATATGACCTCACCTATAAGTGGAACCTAATCAACAAAACAAATAAGGAAGCAAAATATAACCAGAGACGTTGAAATTAAGAACAAACTGACAGTAAACAGAGGGGAGGTGGGAAGAGACATGGGTGGGGGAAGGGGAAGGGGTGTCAGGAACATGTATAAAGGACAGGTGGACAAAGCCAAAAGTGGGTAGGATGGAGGGTGGGAGGTGGAGATGGCTGGGGTGGGGGGTAATGGTTGGGGGAAAAGTGGAGACAACTGTACTTGAACAACAATAAAAAAAGACTTAAAAGAGATCAATATACAAAAGGCAATCATATTTCTATATTCTGGCAATGAACATTTTGGAAAAGAAATTAAACTATTCAGTTTTAAGTAGTATCGAAAAAAAGATACCTAGGATTAAATTTACCAAAAGAAGTAAAAAAACCTTTTACACTGAAAAACTAAAAAACATTGTTGAAAGTCAATTAAGTAGACCAAATTAAATGAAAAGACATTCCACGTTCATGGTTTATAAAATTTAATATTGTCATATCCCAAAATCATCTACAAATTCAATGTGATCCCCATTAAAATCCCAGCTGAAATTTTTGTCAGAAATTGATAAGCTGATATAATTCATAGAGAAATGCAAGACATCCAGAATAGCCAAAACAATCTTGAAAATGAAGAACAAAGTTGGAGGACTCATGCATCCCAATTTCAAAACTTGATATAAAGCTGTAGTATTCAAGGTATAAGGATAGACATATGGATTGATGGAATAGAATTGAAGTTAAAAAATAAATCTTTACATTTATGGTCAATGGATTTTTGACAAGGGTGCGAACATAATTCAGTAGGAGAAAAATCTTTTCAACAAATCGTGTTGGGACAAATGGATATCCACATGCTAAATAATAAAATTACTCCCATACCTCATCCATTCCACACACAAAAATGAGTGCAAAATGAACCATGAGACTAAATGTAAAAGCTAAATCTTTAAAACTCTTAGAGCAAAATATAGGAGTCAACCTGCATGATGTTGCATAGCCAATGACTTCTTAGATGACACCTGCAGCACAAATGACAAGACAAAAAACCGACTTTATTAAAATTAAAAACTTTTGTACTGCAAATGATACAACAAAAAGGTGGGAAGACAGCCTGCAGAGTGGAAGAATGTTTTGAAAATCATATATGTAGCAAGGAACTTGTATCTAGAATATATAAAGAACTCTTACAACTCAATCTTAAAAAACAAAGCAATTAAAATAGGCAAAGGATTTGAAGGATAATATGTACATTACAAATGGATACTATGTATATGCAAAGATAGCAGTCATTAGACAAATGCAAATCAAAGATAAACGAAATGGCTATAATAATTTAAAAAAAAAGACTAAGAAGTACCAGCTAGAATGTAAAGAAACTGAAAGTTTCAGATCCTTTTTTGGGGAATGTAAAATGGTGCAGCCACTTTGGAAAACCATCTGGCCATTCCTCAAATGTTTAAACAAAGAATGACCATATGACCTAGAATGCCACTCTAAGTATTTACCCAAGAGAACTGAAATGTATATCCACAAAAATTTACATAAATATTTATTGTAACATTATACATACTAACCAGAAGTAAAGACAACCAAATGTCCACCAAGTTATGGATGGATAAATAAAATATGATATATTCATACAATATAATATTCAATCATAAAAAATATGGTAATGGTACATGTTAAAACATAGATGACCCTTGAAAATAATATGGTAAGTGGATGTAGCTAGTCATTAAAAACCTCCTATTATATGATTCCATTTATATGAAATGTCCAGAGTAAACAAATATATAGAGATAGAAACTAGATTACAGGTTACTTAGGGTAAGAGAGAGGGAAAATATGAAGTGATTGCTCATGGATATGAAGGATGTTTTAGGAGGGATGAAAATGTCCTAGAATGAGTGTTAATGATTATATAACCCTATAAATATATTCAAATACATTGAATTATACACCTTTAATGAATAAATTGTATATATGTGAAATGTGTGACAACAAAGCTGTTTTTAAAACCAAAACCTAATCAACAAAACAAACAAGCAAGCAAAATAGAACCAGAGACATAGAAATTAAGAACAAACTGACAGTAACCAGCGGAGAGGTGGGAGGAAAAAAGCAGAAAGTGTTGTCAAGGAATATGTAAAGGATACATGGACAAAGCCAAAAGCAGGTAGGATGGAGGTGGGAGGTGGGGATGGCTGGGGTGGGGGGGAGTTGTGAGGGAAAATGGAGACAACTGTACTTGAACAACAATAAAAAAAATAAATTAAAAAAACCAAACCCATCCATTTATTATCTCACTGTACCAGCAGGGCTCTGCTGAGTTCTCTGCACAGGGTCTCACTGGGCTGCAGTCATGCTCTTTTTTCCTTGGAAGCTTGGGGTCTCCTTACCAAGCTCACAGTGTTGGCAGAATTTAATTCCTCATGGCTCAAAAAAAGCCTCATGGCTTTTTTTTTGTTTGTTTTCCAGTTTTATTGAGATACCATTAACATATATCACTGTATAGTTTAAAGTAAATAGATAACAGAATAGGTTAACTTACATATATTGTGGAATAATTACTGCAACAATTTTAGTTAACATCCATCATCTCATATACATGGGTTGGCAAAAGTAGGTTTACAGTAGTGAGTATGTAAAACCCAGAGCTAAGAAAGCTATTGTAATAATCATAAGTTGCCTTTTTCCATATGAACAACTGTAAACCTACTTTTGCTTACCCTATAGATAAAGCAAAAAGATAAAGCAAAAAAAGAAATAATTTTTTCCTTGTGATGAGAACTCTTACAATCTATTTTCTTAATAATTTACATATATATATATCATACAGCAATGTTAACTGAAGTCATTATGCTGAATATCACATCTCAAATGCTTATTTATATTGTAACAAGCATTTATGTCTGAAAATTTATATCTTTTTACCACATTTCTCCTATTCTCCCTCTTCATACCTTCAATCTCTGGTAAAATCTAATCCCTTTTTCTATAAATTTTAATTATTTTAATTATTTTATTTTTAGATTTGACATATAAGTGAGATCATATGGTATTTGTCTTTCTGTGACTTAATTCGCTTAGCATTATGCCATCAAAGTTTATTCATGTTGTTGCATATGACAGGATTCCCTCATTTCTCATGGTTGAATAATCAGCTTTATTCATTCATCTGTAGATGGACACTTAGGTTGTGTCTATGGGTATTGTAAATAATGCTGCAATAAATATGGGGTGCAGATATCTTTTCAAGTTAGTATTTTTGCTCTAAGAAGTGGAATTGCTGAGTCATATAGTAGTTTTATTTCTCATTTTTTGAGGAACCTCCATACTGTTTTCCATAGTGGCTGCACCAATTTAAATTCCTACCAACAGCATATGAGGTTTCCTTTTCCCAGCATCCTCTTTGCACTTATTTCTTATCTTTTTGATGATGGACATTTTAACAGGTATGCAGTAGAATCTCACTGTGGTTTTGATTTGTATTTCCCTAACAACTAGTCATGTTAAGCACCTTCACTTTTTGTATATCTTCTTTTGGGAAAATGCCTGTTCAGGTCTTTCACCCATTTTTTTAATATCTAGTTTTGTTCTATTGAGTTATATGAACTATTTATATAATTTGGATATTAACCCTTTATCAGACATATAATTTGCAAATACTTTTTCAATTCTATAGGTTGTCTTTAAACTTTGTTGCTGGTCTCTTTTGCCATAAGAAAATTTTTAGTTTGAAGTAGTTTCACTTGTTTATTTTTTGATTTTGTTGCTTGTACTTTAGGTGTCATATCCAAAAAATAAAGATCCATGTCAAGATTTTTGCTATGTTTCCTTCCAGGAGTTTTATGGTTTTAGTTAGGTCTTATATTTAAGTCTTTAATCCATTTCCAATGAATATTTGTGAGTGGTGTAATAGAGGGGTCTAGTTTTATTCTTTTACATGTGACTATCCAATTACCCCAGTACCATCTATTGAAGAGACTGTTCTTTCTCCATCAAGTATCCTTTGCTCCTTTGTATAATATTAATTCACTATATGTGCTTAGATTTATTTCTGAGCTTTCAATTCTGTGTCATGGATTTATTTGTTTTTATGCCAGTAGCATGCTGTTTTGATTAGTGTAGCTTTATGTATGACATGAAATCAGACAGTGTGAATCCTCTTGCTTTGTTATTTTTTTCCTCAGGATTGCTTTGGTTATTTGGGGAAGGCTCAGTTTCCATAGGCCTTTCACATTTTCTCATGGCAGTTCCTTAGGCATTTCATAAGATGGCAGTTCGCTTCTTCAAGGATAATAAGAGTGTGTCATTTATATATACAACACAACAGTCTTCTATACATATTGTATCCTACTCACAGAAGTGACATCCCATCACCTCTGCTGTATGCTCTTGGTTAGAAGAAAGAGCCACCCACACTTGAAGAAAGGGCATCATACAAGGCACAGTGCAAAGGAGGATATGAGGGGTGGGAAGGCAGGTAGTGCCCTGGGAGCCATCTCTGCCTGCCACCTCTCCCATATCTCTCTCTTCTCTCCCACAACAGATGTCCATTCCACAGAGATATTTTTTCCTGAGCTGAGCAACTCATATTTGAACTGGATATTCTTGTGAATAGGCCATTTATTTTTCTTTCCCCCATTCTCCCTTTCCTCACTAAGGTCTTACTTTCAACATTTTAACCCTTCAACTAAGGTAGACTAGTTTTAAGAGCTACATGCTTACCCTTCCTTAATAGCTAATTGAAGATTTTTAGAATTTGAAGCATTTTGGAGTGAAGGTACACACTGAGAGATAAGTGCACTTACAATGTTAAGAGCTATGGGGGAAATACGTATCCATGAAAGCATTCCCATTATGCGCTCCAGTAAAATCTCTGCAAAGACTTTTAACAGCTCCTTGTAATTAATTTGGAAATATTTTTTTAATTTTATCTTAATTGTTATTCAAATACAGTTTTCTGTCTCTTACTCCCATCCCAGTCCACCCCCCAGCGCTCCCCACCTCCCTCCCATTTCCACTCCTCTTAGTTTTTGTACATGTATCCTTTATACTTGTTCCTGTTATCCCTTCCCTTTTTCCCCTGAAATTCCCTCCCTTCTCCCCTCGTGGAAATATTTTTATGGGAATCATTTCAAGTTTATGAAGACATGAAATGGTAGTTTTAGTTTCAAGAGAATTATAGGAAACCCTTGTTCTGTGCCCTTTCTCATCACAGACTGACCCATAAGTGGGTACAGCATCTCCTCCTTCATCCTAGCCCACAGTCCACACCTTTCTTTGATTTGGCTTTTCACTGCACTCTGTTATACACTCCCTGTACACACTGCCTCTAAACATTCTCTACATGCTCCCTGTACACGTATCCTCTACACAAACCCTCTACACCCACTCTCTACACATTCCTTCTATACACTCCCTCTACACACATTTTACACATACCCTCTCGGCACACCCTGTACATAGACTCTGTAAACACTTTCTACATACTCCTACACACTCCCTGTACACACACATTTACACACCCTCTACAAACTCCCTTTATACACACTCTACACATATCTTCTGTAAGCATTCTCTACATACCCCATTACCATCCTGTGCATATACTTTTCCTTCAGGGATACACAACTGATTCAGACATGCTCTGAATCAGTAGTTTTTTCTGTTGGCTCTCTTGATATTTCTCTCTGAGGGTGAGCTTATGGAAGTCACAGTTTTAGAATATGCAGATGCTATGGGTTTAACCTATGTACATTAGATCACCGTTTGGCTGGAATAAGAACTAAAGAAAATGCCCTTCTGAGCCTCTTGTCCCAGCGACTTCTTCTGGATGGGAAACAGACCCAGGACAGGATGATTTTTCCCCTCTGCATATGCCGGCATGGCAGTTTCTCTCATTCCTGAGGGTTGTCTGGCCTGCATTTGCATGTCCACAGCAGGGTCTTTCCTCCTTGGCCAAGCAGAGATCTGGGAAAGGACTTGAAATTGGTTTCAGATGTCTCTAGGAGTAACGCTCTTTCTTGGAGACTATAGCCTTTTGGCCAAGGGCCCGGCAGGGTGCAAGGGACATCTGGGCAGCAGACGGGGTTCATGTTGCTGGAGGGTTTCTGCTGAACTAGCAACTCCTCTGGGTCGTCAATGCTGTTCACTTGCCTCCAGCCAAGAAAACAGATGAACTCTTAAAGTGCAGGGGAAATGGGAAAGGGCACATGGGAAGTGGTCTGTGTGCCAGGACATGGGTGTTGGTCAGATAAGTGGTTCTGGAGCATGGGATTTGCTAAATAAATAATCTCATTTTCATAGAGAAGATGGAGATGGAGCCAATTAGCTGGTTGACCTCTTCCCAAATGAAGAATGATGTTGTTAGACTTGAAGTACAGATGGGGAAAGGGGAGGGGATATTTATAGTCTGAGAACAAATCCCTTACCTGAGTTGCTGAAGGCACCTCCCTCTGCCTTTTTCTAAACATGCTCTTGTGAGACAGTGTCCCTCCCACACAGTACACTGACAATCAAACCCCACTGAAGTGTCCCTAAAGCATGTTTTGTCAAAGTCAACTTGAGGTTATTTATCTTAAGTATTTTAAAGGATTCTAGCAAACAAGATGTTACTGACCTTGACAAAAATTAGCTTAAACCTGAAATAAAAATAAAAACTGGGTTGTTGGAGCTCTGAAATGGTTTACCCACTGTGTAAAGACCAGCTCTTGGTGCTGCAGGCCAGGAAGGGCTGGGAAGGATGTAACTAGTCCATTTACCTAGAACCAATAAGGGAGTCCCACTCTCTGAGAGTCACGAGATTTTTAGGCTTGGAGTCCAAGGGCCTGACCTATAGCCCACTTGGCATTTATTGCCTCTGGTTTTTGGGGAAGGAACCTGAAGTTCCTCAGAGCTTGAGTTCTTCCACGAGTGAAGTCATCTACATGTTCTTTGTAAACTCAAATACCTCACACTCAAAAATCTCTGGAGTGCCACCAAACAGCCTGTCAGTCATAGAGGGAATTTGTAAGACCACCTGGCTGTGGTTTATCAGAGAGGCAGGAAAATGTGTAACCTGAAGAGAGTTTTAAAGAAATGTAAGCTTGCTGCTCCACAAGGTTATGACACAGTCGTGATGCCCCAGGAGACACCTGAGTGGGTCTAACCTTCTTATCTACTAACAGGGGGAAGGACCTGTGAGGTTGTATGACTTTCCAGAACTGACCCAGTCTGGATCCTGACAGGGGCTAGCCTGCTTTTGAAAGGCTGTGTAGATATGCTGCCCTTAGCCACATTGCTTTTCTGTCAGATCTCACATGTACCAGTGCTCAGAGGGCAGCTTCCAAAGCCACATGCTAGCTCCCCACCCAGCACTGTGAGCACAGCAAAGCCACAACACCTAGGCTGGCAGTCTGGGAGCCAGCGTTTCACTTTGGTGATAAACCAGGACATGTGTAGTTAATTCTTCAGGCCCAGCAAACAGAGCAGTAAGAAAAACACATGCAGAGGGGCCTTGCCTTCTTATTTGTTTGTGATCAATGAGAAACATCCAGTTTCAGAGTTCCAAGATTATACTGACATTCCTGAGGATGAAGAAATCTGTCTTCTGCAAATTACTGAGGAGAGAAAAATGGGAAGGAGTGAAATGTCTGAAGGGAAGTGGAAAGAAACATTCCTGCTTTGAAGCTCTATGTTCCTAAGAAGCAGTGAGGCATTTAGCTCAATCAACCATTATCTTATAGATGACATGCCCTTTTTCACTTTGTGGCTATAAAGCTGGGGTAACTCAATGAGTGTGAAAGCCACCATGCAAACAAAGAAGAGAAACATAAAACCACTTTAGTCTGCACGTGTCACCTATTATCACCAGTGAGAGCTGCTGTGTAGACGGTTGTATCAGGAAACACTTCCAGACCAGAGATTCCACACTTTCTAATGTCCTGAAGTCTTGTCACACCCCACAGTATATCTACATTTATAATTCACTGAGGAGGACATGCAAAATGACAAAAAAAGAAAACACCCATTCTGCTCTGAATTGTAATATCTAGTGCTTTACCAGAACAAGTAAAAATTGAACTTAAAAATCAAGGAAAAGAAAAAGATGGGAAACAATAAGGACAATAAGGATCTGAAACTTAGAGAAAATTCACAACATAGAGCAAAGCCGCAGAGAAGAAATGGGGCAAAGAAAATGGAAATGTGCTGATACACAGAGATGCTTTCAGCATAGCTAAAAATTGAATGGGGGGAGCTCTTTTTGTAATTTTCATTGGAGTTATTGTCAGGACATTGAGATTTGATGAATCTATACCTTGAATGGGCCCTCTGCCTCCCTCAACCCTCCACCTTCCCCCATGAGAAAACATGTGTACATATAAAAAATCAATAAGCCACATTTTACTATGTTTACTTGAAATAAAATGTTAGAATCCAGTTCTTCTATTGGGCAAATAAAGTTAGGGATTGCCAGAGAGCTCTATTATTTATTTATTTTATTTTTAAAATTATAATTGTTGTTCAATCACAGTTTTCTGTCTTTTACTCCCATCCTAGCCCACCCCTAGTCCTCCCCAACTCCCTCCCATTTCCACCCCATTTAGTTTTTGTCCATGTGTCCTTTACACTTGTTCCTGCAAACCCTTCCTATTTTCCCCTGAAATTCCTTCCCCTCTCTTCTCAGGTCACTGTCAGCCTGTTCTCTATTTCAGTGTCTTTGGTTATATTTTGCTTGTTTGTTTGTTTGTTGTTTAGGTTAAAGGTGAGATCATATGGTATTTGTCTTTTACTGCCTGGTTTATTTCACTCAGCATAATGCTTTCCAGTTCCATCCATGCTGTTGCAAAGGGTAGGAGCTCCTTCTTTCTTTCTACTGGATAGAATTCCATTGTGTAAATGTACCATAGTTTTTGATTCATTCATTTGCTGATGGGCACCTAAGTTGCTACCAACACTTGGCTATTGTAAATTGTGCTGCTATGAACATTGGGGTGCATAGGTTCTTTTGGATTGGTGTTTCAGTGTTCTTAGGGTATAATCCTAGCAGTGAAATTGCTGTGTCAAATAAATTTTTTTTAGTTTTCTGAGAAAATTTCATACTATTTTGCATTGTGGTTCTACCAGTCTGCAATCCCACCAGCGGTGCACTAGGGTTCCCTTTTCTCCACAACCGCTCCAACACTTGTTGTTTGCTGCTTTGTTTATGATGGCCATTCTGACTGATATGAAGAAGTATCTCATTGTGGTTTTATTTGCATCTTTCTAATAGCTAGTGATACTGAGCATCTTTTCATATTTCTGGATCCTCTGTATGTCCTCCTTGGAGAATTGTCTGTTCAAGTCCTTTCCCCATTTTTTAAAAATATTTTATTTATTTATCTTTGGAGGGTAAGGGAAGGAGAGAGGGAGAGAAATATCAATATGTAGTTGCCTTTCATGTGCCCCCTGCTGGGAACTGACCTGCAACCCAGGCATGTGCCCTGATTGGGAATTGAACCTCAATCCTTTGGTTCATAGGCCCATGCTCAATCCACTGATGTACACCAGCCAGGCCTTTGCCCATCTTTTAATTGGGTTGCTTGTCTTCTTGGAGTGGAGTCATGTAAGTTCTTT
>PVKM010002048.1:0-69052 GCA_004027735.1 Carollia perspicillata | reverse complement strand
CACTGACCTTTTTATTGTCTCCATAGTTTTGCCTTTTTCAGAATGTCATATCATTGGAATCCTACAGTATGTAGTCTTTTCAAATGGGCCTCTTTCACTCAGTATTGTGCATTTAAGATTCCTTCATGTCTTTTCATGGCCTGATAGCCAATTTTGTGGTGTTGAATAGTACTGTGGTGGACCACCATTTATTTATCCGTTCACCTACTAACGGACATCTCGGCTGCTTCCAAGTTTTGGCAATTATGAATAAAGTTGCTATAAACATCTGTGTGCAGGTTTTGTTGTGCACTTAAGTTTTTAGCTCCTTTGGGTAAATACCAAGGAGCACTATGGCTGGATCATATAGTGAGTATATTTAATTGTATTAGAAACCACACTCTTCCAAAGTAGCTTTGGCATTTTGCATTGCCATTAGTTATAAATGAGAACTCCTATAGCTCTACGTCCTGGTCCACGCTTGGACCAGGAGTCTAGTGGTAACCCATTTCTTCACCGAGAAGCCCCTTCACCAGTATTATTTTTTATAGATGCACAGTAGTCCAACATAAGGAGGTCATAGAGCACAAAGTATTTAACCTATCCCTTATTATTATTATTATTATTATCTGTTTAGATTTTCTCTAATATTCACTATTATCAGTAACAGTTGATGAATGTTTTTGTACATATATCTTTATTTACATCTGATTACTTATTTCCCTTGGATATATTCTTTACAAGTGGAAATGAGTCAAAAGAGCACAAACGTTTTTCAGGCCTCTTGCAAAGGTGCTGTCACTTTATATTCCTCTCTACAGGGTGGGGCACTCCCTTGCCGGCAACAGGTATTACCAGTTGCTCTAAAGCTTTGCCAAATCAATAGGTTAAAAAATTATAACTCACTATCTCAATCTGCAGATATTTGGTTACTTAAGTTTAATGTACAGTACAGGTATTTCATGCTTCTTAGTCACTTGTATTTTCCGGCGAGTTGTCTGTTACTGTCCTTCGCCAGGCTGACTTTGTTAATAGTAGCCCCGATGATCCTCAAGTTTTCTGCAGATGATGCCAGACCTTGCATTTAGCCACATCTGATTTGAGGCTAAGCTCTGGCAGGATTAGAAACAGTCCATGTCAGCACTGTTGCTTCAATGAAACCAGAAAGGGGAAAGTTTCTGTGTTTTCCTGGAATGTGGAGATGAAGTTATTTTGCTGAGCCGCATCTATTATATTGTTATGCCTTCTTTTCTTGTGCCCAAAGCCCCTCTTTTCTTGAATGCTGCTCTAGCAGGAGGGCTCAATTCTGTATGTATGTATTCTTTCTTTCAGTGTGTTCAGCCGCCTCCTACTACGGGCTGCTCGGTTGCCACATCACAGGACTGTGATGTCTAGAGAAGAGTCCGGGCTTTGAAGTTGGGCGGATCTTGGGCAGGTCCCTTAAACCCTCAGAGGCTCAGTTTCCTCCTCTTTCAAGTTTGGAGGATAGCCCTAGCTTTGGGGAATAAATGTGTTGTGAATGCAAAACTCCCGGAACAGTGTCTGCCCCATAATGAGATTCCATTTAGCTCAATGAACAATTTTTGAACCACTTCTGTGTATTTGTTAGGTGCTGAGTATGTGAGAGGAATCAGATGGGGCCCTCTATAGTGACTGCATTGCCTACAGGAGAAAGGTCAGGCCGTGCATGGACTCGGACAAGGCCCCCTCCGACCCCTGCTGCTCTCGTCACCCTCCCCCCACTCCGGCATCATTAAGGCCTGTGGCCCCAGGTGTCATGGGTGGGTTGACAGCTCTCTTTAGAGCCCTGGGCCTTAGCTGCAATTCTGGGGCAATGGGAAAAGTGCCAGTTAACCTTTTATTACACAAAAAAGTCACGACTATAATTTTTATTTTCTCTTTTCTTATTAACATTTTATTATAAGTACTTCCCCTTTATAGCACAGTTGTTAAGGGAATTAGTGGAGACAGCCATCTTTACTAAGTGACCTTGGGCAAATGGCTTAACCTCTCTGTGCCCTAGTTTCCTTATCTGTGAAACAGAAATAATAGTAGTACCTACTTCCTGAGGTTCTGCTTAGGAGTAAACAAAATATTTCATGTATAGCACTTAGTATAATGTCCAGCACATAGTAAGAGATCGATGATCTAGTATTACTAGTTGTTATACTGGCTTCTTAGCCACCCTTATGATGACTTTATATGGTTAAATTGAATCATTTTAATATCTTGAACTGATGTTGGATACGGTGTTTCTGATTTTTAAATGCAAAGTAAAGTATTATCCCTAAGAAATTTTTAAAAAGTCATCTTGCAGTTTAGCGATAAAGGCAGAACAAGAAATTTAAGAATTATATATGGAATGAATAACATTAACACTTAAGTTGCCTAGAAAAAAATCAATATTTCTATACGTATTGCAGGATAATTAACCCATTTGATAAGCAGGGATGGCCGCTGTCTGAGGTACAGAGCTGGCCTGAATCACCTCGGCAAGGTCTTCTAGTTTTCCTCCAGGCAAAGCAGTTGCATCAGCTCTTCCACTGCCAGAGAATCTCTGACGTAATAGCCCAGCTGAAGGTCATCCTGGTATTTTCAGCTACCACTTAGGGATACCTGGCAGGGCAGCTGTCAAGCCATGTCTCCTGATGGGGAAGTTACGGGACAGGGGTTTCTGCCGTGGTCCTTTAGCCAACAAGGTGCAAAGTTCACACTGGCATAAATGAAAGACAAACCTACACAGATCTAGCACCTTCCATGTGCCAGGCTCTGTAAAAGCATTCTCTGTCATCCTTAGCTAGATTAATTAAGACAGAACTTATTGGCCCTAATTTATAGATGAGAAAACTGAGGCTCACAGAGGCGCAAAGTCTCTTCCAAGGTTACACAGCTGGCAGAGTGATGACCCAGATCTGCCTGACTCTAAAGACACACGCTCTTCCCGTGGCACGCTGGATTTCTTTTTGTTTTAATTCAAGTTAACCAGCAGGGATTAGCACTCACATGTATTACCCATGCTAGGCTGAGAACAGAGAGAACAGCCTAATGGGAGAGACAGACATAAATCACAAGTTCCAGTATTTTGAATAGTAGGCAGATAGATACATGCTTGTGAGAAGTAATAAAGCCATGTGGGCAGTTCAATTTATCTCGTCGTGTATATTTCTAAAAGCCATCCTTAATCCTTTTAGGAAGAGGCAAGGGAGAGATAGATGGATAGATCAGCGTTGTAATCAATAAATAAACAAAGGGCAGCAGAAAATTGGGGATGGAGAGATTAATTCCCATTCAGAGACCTTGGAAGGTCTCAGAGGACGTGGTATTTTGGTTGGGGTTTGAGGACGAGGAAGAAACAGCAAGAGAATTTTGGGAAGGGGCATGACCTGTTTGCCCCAAGAGAGGTAAAAACAATCTTGATTTGTGTTTGCTGAATATTGGTCTGAAACCAGAACACCAACACATGCCTCTTTTATTTTTTGCCCTCCCCCTTACATACATAGACGGACCTACCAAGACACACCCATAGATACTCACAAAGGCAAAAAAAAAAAACAAAACCCACAGAAAATACACACAAAACACACATCACTACACATAATGTACACTAATAGATACTAGCTCCCATATAAGCTCCCATAAATACGGATAATACTCATACACACAGATTCACAAGATGTTTATGTTTTCACACACAAGCACGTACATATTCTCTGCCCACCCACTACTCTTGCAGGTAAATAAGTGCATTTTTTTCATTAACATGCACACAAGTTCACATGCAAATCTCATCCTGGCCTTCTGGTTGGAGGCCAGTGACTAGTGGGCAGCCATGCACAAAGGCAAGCATCACACACAGCGGGGGCCAGGAATGGGGCTGGCGGTGGGGCTGGGATTAAGCCCTGTCAGATGACAAACGCGCCCCGCCTGGCTCCCTCTGAAAGCTGCTGAGCCGAGGCTGCAGCGCCTGAGCAAGCTCTGGAACCTGGGCGGATGGGGCGATGGGGCGAGGCCGCGCGCCAGAATCCAACCTCACAGGGTTTAGTGTCACCCAGGGTCAAGTTCTGCTATCAGACCCGCCCCAATCCCTGCAATGGGCGGGCGGCTCCCGAGACACAACAGGGCTGTGGCGTGCGGCTCGTTTTAGCCCAGCACCCTGAGAGTACCGGGAGTTAGTATTAACACGGGTTTACTGGGGGCCAGGCACAGGGGTAAGCCCTTTTAGAACATAATTCTCACAACAGCTCTGTGGGTGGAGGGTAGGGTGAAGTGGGGGTGGGTCAGGCGCGTAACGTCTTCTATTTAGAGGTGAGAAAACTGCGCTCAGGCCACTAAACCACTGAGCAGGCGACAGGCGGCTGAGGTTTCATCAGTTGGGTCCTATTTTCCCCGGGGGTTTCGGGTAAAGTGTGTGTGATCTTGTCTCCCCAACGCAGGAAGCTCGCCCCTTCCGCTCCTGATGCTTCTCTAGACACCCTGCCCTGCTCGACTCAGAGCCTGGCCCACAGCAGGTGCCTGGGGAGGGCGTGGGTCTTAGTTCAATAATGCCCTCAGTTTCCCCATCTCTGAAATGGGAGTGGCAGCGCAGACGTCGAAGGGCCAAGATCAAACTCTCTCGGGCAGCAGAGGCAATGCTGAACTCCACCTCCTTGCTGCTGTCGCCCTCGCCCATCGCGGGGGTTCCAGCCCAGTTAGCACCCGAGTGCGGCGCCGGCGCCCCATTGTTCGAGAGGGCGGGCAAGCTCCCGAGATCCTATTCCCCGCCCCGGGTCATGCTCGCCGCTCAACGGAGCAGACGACTTGGCCCAGTGTCTGCCGCGCGGGGCGCGTCCTTTGTCTGCTCCGCGGCGTCCGGTGCCCGAGGCCCGCGCCCCGCTTCTTGGGTAGACAAAGCCCGGGCGGCCGCGAGCCGGACCTACTGGAGCAGGGCTCGCACCCGCCTCCTCCCGCCTTGGCACCGCCCCCTCCCCTTGACGCCCTCTGATTGGTCCGAGAGGCTACAAAGAGGCCGGAGAGCGACTGGGTCACGTGGGCTAGCGCGGCTTCTCATTGCTCGGGAGAGGCTGCCAATCGGAGAGGGCGGGCAGTCTGCGCCCGGCCGGGTCGTTCCCTCCGAGCTGGGGCCCGCCCGCGGGGCCGGCCGCCTGTCAGAGGGAGGTGGCGATGGTGCGCCCGGTGGCGGTGACGGCTGCGGCGGCTTCCCCGGTCCGAGTGCAGGGAGGAGAAGATGACTGACCGGCCGACTGACTGAATGAATGAATGGCGGAGCCGAGCGCGCCATGAAGAGCCTGCCGAGCCTGGGCGGCCTCGCCCTGTTGTGCTGCGCCGCCGCCGCCGCCGCCGCCTCAGCCACCGCGGCGGGGAATGTCACCGGTGGCAGCGGGGCCGCGGGGCAGGTGGACGCGTCGCCGAGCCCGTGGCTGGAAGGCGAGCCCACTCACCCTTTCTCTAAGGCGACGGCTCCCACGACCCAGGCCCCGAAGACCGGACCTCCGCGTGCTACCGTGCACCGACCCCTGACCGCATCCTCTCCAGCCCAGTCCCCGGAGACGACCCCTCCTCGGGCGACGGCCGGACCGGCTCCCACCACCGTCCAGGCGCCGCTCGGCCCCCGGTCGACCGCCCCTCCGGCGGCGGAACGCACTCCGACCAGCCCTCGGGCGACCACCAGCCCTGCGCCCACCACCCTCACGACGACCCCTGGCCCCGCGCCGACCACCCCGGTGGCGACCACCGCTCCGGCGCCCACTGCGCCGCCGACCCCGACTCCCGTTCTCCCGCGGAGCAGCAGCAGCAGCAGCAGCAGCAGCGTCCCGCCCACCCCACCTGCCCCCGGGGCCCCCACAGCGCCACCCCCAGGTGAGTCCCGGCGCCCGGCCTCCGGGGCCCGGCTGCTGGCTGGAAGGGGTCGTTGCCCGTCCCCGGAGGGTCCCCGGATCTCGACCCCCGCAGTGGGAGGTGCACGCTCCGGCGAGCCTGCGTCCCACCCGCGTCCGGAAAGTCTTTTGTGGCCCGGGCGCTGGGCTTCCTCGCGGGGAGGGGGCCGCCGTGCGGGCGGCCGCGCGCCCCCTTCCCTCGGGGCCCTCTGGCCTTTGTCAGGCGCCCGCCGTGGGCGCAAACTTCGCGGCCGGGCTCGCCGCTCCCGCCGCTCCGCCGGGGGCGCCGGGCGAGTTCGGGA
Source organism: Carollia perspicillata (assembly GCA_004027735.1). Taxonomy (NCBI): domain Eukaryota; kingdom Metazoa; phylum Chordata; class Mammalia; order Chiroptera; family Phyllostomidae; genus Carollia; species Carollia perspicillata. The sequence goes on along the minus strand of PVKM010002048.1, from coordinate 62,898 downwards.
GGCCGCGCAGAGCCTCCTGCCACCGCCGGGCCGAAGGCTGAGCGCGAGGGATTCCTCCCGAAGCTCCGGTTTCCTGTTGGTTTCTCCTCGTTTAGATAAATGTCAGGAGCGCATGTGACAGGTGGAAGGGATATTGAAAGCTTTTGGTTTACAAAGTAGTGCAGGGCACTTGGGGCCGAAAGGAAAAAAGGAAAAGAAAAAGAGAAACATCGTAATGCGTGCTGTGATCCGCGATGAGTGGGTTCAGTCGGTCATTTGGGACAGGTGTGTATCTAGGTTGAGCACATTTATAAATTAGGTTAAATCCCTTCCTTGCACCATTTTTCCCCCGGTCCCTCAATTACAAGGTCAAGATGTTTGGACAAATACACAATTTAAGCAGGGATGCCCTCCCCCTGCCCCCGCCCTTTTTCTCTCCTAAACTAGAATATTAGGTTTTGCTGATGCGGATACATGCCAATTTCTGTTTGAGTCCACGTAGAAAATAAGGTTCTTCTTCCTGCTGGTTGAAGTCTTCAAGCAAAGTCAGAGACAGCTCCTGTTCGCTCCCCTTTTCGGGCTGAAATGGGCTGGAACTAAGCAAATAAAACCTACCTTGTCCAAACCGTTTGCCTAGATGTACTTAACATTAATGGATCTCTGACCTAATTCTTAGGCTCAGTGATCTACTGCGGAGTCAGGCACGGACTTTGGACTGTAACTAAGATTGTAGGGAATTTCACCACATGACTCTTAGTCTCAACAGTCTTGACTCTTGGGTTCGAGCTTGGCATTGACAGTAGGAATGCAGCTTATTCACTCATAAAAAGCCAGGCTTGCATCTCTTCTAGCTGGATTTTGACTGTAACCTTTTTTGGCCTTGTAGGTAGAGACTGACCTATTACCGAGAGACAGGAAGCCTAGTGGTTGAGGCTATGAACTCTGGAGTCTACTGGTAGTTTTGAATCCTAGTTCTGCCCCTTATTAACTGTATAAACTTGGGCAGGTCTCTTAACCTTTCTTCATCTGTGAGATGAAAATAATAATAGTACTCACTTCACAGGGTTGCTGTGAAGATTATATATGACTAGGCTTTTTTGCAGGGAGGGGATAGTAAGCGTTTGAGGAACCTAGTAGGGACCTGTGGTGGTTTTTATTTGTTTTAGTAAAGCATAATAGAAAAAGGATGAGTTAGGTGTTCTGGAATTGGAAGCACACAGCAGCATTTAAGGAGCAAGATCACTTATTGAATGGTTAGTATGTGATAAATAAGTCTGTGTAACTGATGTTTTATTTTTATTACGTTTGTGTTGTTATTTTTAAATCACAAAGTAACCATTACTTGCAAGAAAATTACAAACAACCAGAAGTCCTCAAAGGAACAAGTGAAAGTCACTCCTTTATTGCCTCCGGGTCCCAGTCAGTCCCCAGAGGTTACTATACTGTTAACAGTTTGACCTCTGTTCAGACATTTTTCTGGGTGGATGTGAACATACACATGGGTTTTTAAAAATAGTTTTTAAAAACTCAGCATGAACGAATCCTATATATATTGTTTTGCAACTTGCTGTGTACACTTAACTGTGTATCGTGGGCTCCCTGCCCCACCATACTTAGTACCTTAGTTAGTACCTAAGGTCTACCTTACTATTATTTTTTTTTTTACTGTTGCATTTTTTGTTGTAGGACCGTATCATAATTTAACCAATCTCTTATTATGGACCCTTAAATTGCTTCCGCACTTCACTTTAAAAAGCACGGAGAAGAATGTGTTCTTGTCGAGTCCATCATATATATTATATTCTCTAATACTCTGGCTGGAATACACTCCAAATGAATTTCAGATAAAATAAAGCTAGATTGATAATATTTGCAATCCAAACTCTTTAAGGCTTTTCATGGATTAAAATATACCTCTGTCTGCAGGGGCCTGGGTTTCAAAAGTTTTAGGGGGATGCCCAACTTTGGAAGCGCTGCGTTTTAAATTTTCTGTAGTTTGTACTTTTTTGTGCATTCACCATGGACTGCCTCTGTCTCAGCATATTAATGGGCAGTTGTAGCTTTACAGTGATATAATCAGGTGTGACCTTTTTATGTGAACATGGGTTCTAGTTTACTTCAAACAGTAAACACATCCCTCTGACCCAAGGAGAACTTCTACCTGAATCTGAGAGACCTAGGTTGGCTTGCAAAGTTGGATTCTTGGTGTCTGGGAAGATGGTTGTACAGGGTGTTTTATTTTAATGTTCCTCTAAGGACTGAGTACGTTTGATAATGTATTATGTGATGGGATGTGTCTTCTAGCTGCCCTTTGCATTAATAAGAATTTCTTTTGTGAAGGTCTAGCTGAGAGCTCTTGCCTGCCCCTCAATTATGGCCTCTTTTATTTACAGGGGCAACTGATCGCAAACTGAAACTAATTGCCCAGCAAGCAGGCACTTTCCTCCCGCAGACCTGGCAAAACATTTGGCTGATTGGTTGGCTGGGTAGGACATTTTAAGGAGGGTGAAGGGAGAGGCTGTGATACTATAGAATAATAGTTATGTCAGCAGTAAGAGACTAAGGTGATGACAAGTATTTGATTTTTAAAGTCATAGGCCTGTAATGCATCTGTTTGACAGATCTGGAGCCCTTATTCTCTGCTATTAAGGTTCTAGTGGAGATGCAAGAAAAAAAAAAAAAGGATCCTGTGCTTTCTGTTTGTCTGATTGTGGCAGCCAAGATTGAATGGGGACTGCAGGAGAAAAAAATACGGACCTTTAGGGCCACATGGAACATTAACACTACTTTCTTCCGTGGCTCTACATTTTAGGAAATACTTCCATAGACTTAGCTGAACTATTTCTCCCTGTAGTTACACAGACTGGTTCTGGTTCTGCCCTTCGGGGCCATGCGGAGTAAGTCTGCTCTCTCTGTGCCATGACAGTTCTTCAGGGATTTGGGGACAGCGATCATGTTCCCTCTGAGTCTGGACTAAATACCTTCGGCTCCCTCAAGTGTTCTTTATGTGACATGGTTTCAGATTCCCTCACTACCCTGGTCATCCCTCTTCTGGACTTTTTCAATCATTCTGTGTCTCTCCCCAAGTGTGGAACACAGAGTTGAACATAATACTCCAGATGAGCTCCAACGAGCTGTAGCAGAGAGCGCAGTTACTTCGTTCTTTCTGGATGCTGTTCTACTGTTGATGTAGTTGTTTCTAATCAGTAGCTTTTTTGGCAGCCATACTATGTTGTTGACTCATCGAGTCCATTAAGATAGTTGTCTTTTTTTTTTGTTTTGTTTTTCTGTTTTAACGTGCTAGATGAGCCTTCCTTCATTCTGGATTTGGAAGTTCTTCTTATTTTTTAAAGTATAAGCTGAGACACTTGCCAAACATGTAAGATTTGTTATGCTAGGTTCAAGCCACCCTTTTAGATCCCAGGTCTGTCAGTGGACCCCGCCCAGTTTCTTCATGTTCACCTACAGGGTGTTCCTATAGACAGAGTCTGAGGACAAGTTAGAGCAGGTTATTCTTGCCTCACAGGGCAGAATAAATTTAGGGATGTTAAACAGTTTGGAAGGAAAGGAGGAATAGTTTAGATTAGTTCTCAGGGGTCTCTTCCAGCTCTACAGTTCTGTGATGATTTGGTATGCATGATTTCAGGACACATTAATGTCCCCCAAAGAGCCTTAATCATCTATTGGTAATTGAAGTTAAGAGAATAGGCTTTGTTTAAGCAAGCACTAAATTTAGAGTTCGAAAATCTGACTTCTATGACCTGTATATAAAATATTTCGACTGGATTTTATTTGAAAGGGACATTCTGGGAATGCGGGACCCACCTCACCATACTGGGAAATATTTGCTTCATCCTAAAATTAGCTACTGCTAGGTTCAGGGTCTTATTTGCTTGTAGCTGGTTAAGAAGATGCCATTCATTTTAAGGCAATAGAAATTATTCAGGCTTCAAAGGTAATGTAGGTCCATAATCTTATGCATGTGGGCCTGGATGTGTTTCACAATTTAGAACTTTTCAGGTTTTAGGAAGTTAATAAGTATACCACAGTGAAGCTTGGGGCAGCATATACAAACCCATAAAAATAATTGCATCAAAACGCATATATGTTCACACTGAGTGGGATAAATAAAGACTATAAATAGCCTTGCATTTGTTCAGCTCAGGTTTTGCTGCTAAACGACTTATAGAAAAAAATCGGTTTTTGGAGTTCCTGGTATTTAGCATCCCTCAGGTTTGAGGAATTGTGGACCACTGTAATAGTAATTGCAAATACATGTAGTACTTACTACATTAAAGGCAATGTTCTAACTGCTTCATGTATATGAATGTTTATTCTTCACAATTAGCTATAATCAAGTTAATATTATTCTCACTGGATAGATAAGGAAACCAAAATTCAGGGCAGCTCAGCTGTGGCAGAGCCTGAATTCAGACCTAGTCACTCTGGTTCTGGACTGTATCTTTGGCATTTAAAGAAGTAGTTACATAGTAGAGAAGAGATGGAAAGCATTTTGCTAAAATTATTGATTCTTGGATACTAATCTGAAAAAATTTCCGCTCTTCTTTGGCAGTTCCTGCCTTCACTCCATTGTGCACTATTCATTCACCTTCTCAAATTTTCTGTTTTACAATGTTTTACAGCTGCGATTTTAAGTTATAGCTCTAATTCTTCCTTTGATTTGGTTCTAACATGGTCTGTGATAGAGAAAACTTTGACTGTATGTAGTCTTTTTAGGACCAGGCCCAGGGACTTCTCAAATTCACTATATCTTATTCCTGGTCTAAATTCCTAGCTTTCTGTAGAAATTCTTTAGTCTGATTAGTTTCTGGAACAAAATAGTTGAAGTCCGGAACATTAGTTTCTATTTTTTCGGAATTATGTCTCCAGGAAACCTTCTGGCTAGTTGAAAATTTACACATTGATATAATCTATGTAGGTCTTTTTATCTTGATTTTTTAAAAGACCCGTAAAATTAAAGTGTGCATTACTTTCATCCCAGCATTTCTGGACAAGTATATATTAACTTCCAGATGTGCCAGCACTCTTATAAAAAGAATGGAAGAAAACTATCATGTGCTGCTTTTTACTGGTGGGCGAGTGAGGGGCAAAGAGATTGCCGCTCAAGGGCACTTCATAGATCAGAGAGAATAGAAATATAAGATTGTGTTTGGCTGAAAGATGATGTTAGATGATAGTTTTAGGTATAAATGGCTTTAGTTTATGTTTTTTGCCTTGATCTTGATTTTTGTTTGTTTTCTTTAGCTATGATGTAAAAACCTTTATTACTAATGCTGAGACACCTTTTCTGTGGTCACTTAATCTTTTTTAAAGAATACATTTTGTTTTATCTATTCTTCACTAGAAAAAGCTACCCTAATTGTACTGGTAACTTTGAAGGGAGATTTTAAAGAATTGTGATGAAAGAGACAAAGATAATGTCTGGATACTGTGTATTTGGGCCACAATAAAGGTTTACTCAAAATAATTGTCTTTTTAGATGCATCTAAGTACATGTGATAAATTTGTGTCAAAATAATTCCTCTGGTAATGCTGCTGTTCCACAGATCACTGTTATTGTCAGGATAAATCTTTCCCTATTACTTTTCCTTCATTAAAAATATCTTTCTTTAAAAAAATCCTTCTTCCGTCCCCTTGCTCATTTTTCACTTTAAACTCCCTTATGCTTCTCTCACTCTTGTCTCTTATTCTTAGCCTCATCCATTCTTTCATGTTCTTTAAGGAACAAAATTATCCTCTCTATTTAACAATTTACCACTTTGTCCTTCTTCAGTGCCTCCTCAAAGCCCAATTCTCCCAAGAAGTCTTTCTGGGGGAACAAAAGGTCCTTGAAGATGTCCTGGTAACAGGGTGCACAGGGGTGAACACTTTGCACTCAGAACAAAACCTTTCTCTGTGACTTTGACTTTTTTCCTTTGAATTTGTTTTTAGTCTATTTAATTTAGATACTAAGCCCACTTGATAAGAAAATGTCATCATTTATACAATATGCAGAACAGGGTATTCTCTCTTTTTGAAAAAAAAAAGGTAAGAAAAATGAGAGAAAAGATTTTGTTTTTTTCTCTGGGGTCTCCTTAATTGCCCAGCTTCCCCTCTCTTCCCTCATTCTCCCAAAGAACAATACAGAAAAAAAAAAAACAACTGTCATAACAGAAGTTACGTGTCTCAATAAAAAAATCAAGTACTTTGAGTAAGTAAGCAAATTTCTTTTTCTGTTTATGAGTGCAGTATGAGCTGTGTTTTGGGGGTAGGTGGATTGGGGCTGCATACCAGTATAAAGGGTTTAATTTAGTTGAGAAACAAATGTTTGATCTTTTGAATGACAGAATTTCCCCTGTAGAAATCTTATTAAAGTTAATAATGAACAAGGCACTTTTAATAATGAGAAAGTGTGCAGTGTTTTACAGTTTACAAGGTCCTCTTAGAATCTCCAAGACTTTGACATCCATATTTTGTTAACTTTTGGATATTATATGAACAAATAAAGGCTTAGCTCCTGTCCTCTGTTGGTACTTTTATTGGTGAATATTAACCAAATCTTTACAGGTTTTTGGTGGGTTTCACTTTCATATTTTGTATTTCAAACTGTTGTATTTTAAATTTATTTCATTGAATGTAAATTTTTGACTGGTTTAGCTAACCATATTTACAGGATGGAAAAAATGGTTATTTGGAAAAGAAGATTGCTTAGGCTTCGTATTTTCTTTCCTAGACATTATATGGGGCTGAATGCTATGGAAGGAGCCTAGTATTCATTGAGAGCAAATGGTGCCCTGGCCAGGTGGCCCGGTTGGTTGGAGTATCTCCCATACACCAAAAGGTTGCAGGCTTGGTTCTGGGTCAGGACACATACCCACGTTGCAGGTTTGATCCCCAGCTGGGACACATATAGGAAGCAACAATCGATGTTTCTCACATCGATGTCTGTCTGTCCGTCTGTCTGTCTCCCCTTCCATTGTTCTCTCCCTTCCTCTCTCTCTAAAAAAATCAGTAAAATATATCTTCGAGTGAGGATTTAAAAATAAAAGAAAGAAATGCTGATGGACATAACAAAGGAGAATTACAGAACTTGATTGAGAGGTCTCATGTAAATCTCACTTCTTCAGATTGAAGTACAGTTTACTTCTTTCCTAGTGTATGAAACTCTTTAGAATTATCTTAACATTATCTTAGTTGTAGTACCTCAAATCAGTGTGCCAGGAGCAAAGAGACATGGTACTCTCTCATTTCTCTTTTCTGATCTAATATTTAACACTTTGGCAGGAAAGGTAATTAATATTAGTTGAGAAATATTACATGCCTAGTCATCAGGGTTTTTTAAAAATATACATCATGTCATTTAATTCTTCAACAATGCAGTAGGTAAATATTATTATTCTTACTTTATGGGTGGCAAATACTCAGATTTAGAAATGTAAAGTAGCTTGCTTATACCTATCAGGTTTATAAAGTCTGCAAGGGCAGGGACTTCTGTTTGTTTTGTTCACAATTGTATCCCCAGTGTTCAGCCTAAAATAGATTCTCAATAAATATTTGATGATTGAATGAGTAAAAAAAGGGATTTGCTTGTAGCTACACTACAGTTGCAGTGTATTCTTAAGGAGGATTATGTAATCAATCTCATGGTCTTTCCCTTAGTTTAGAAATGAATTTTTCTTTTTCCCTTTGCTACTTATGGCAAATAGAGTTCCTTGAAATCTGGCAAGTTACATTATTTATTTATTTTTTATTTTTTGTTACATAACTTCATCCCTTCTGTTTTTTTAGTTAAAGGAAGATCAATAGACAAACACAGGATGACTTTTGTAGAAAGAGCAGCTAAGTTGGAAAAGCTGAGCACTTGTCTGTAAGACATGGGGCCCTAGGTTATTTCTCAGTTTTTTCACCAGTTCTGTGAACTTAGGCAAGTAGTTTCATCTGTAAAATGAGAGAATGAGACTAGATTTGTGGGTTATAAACTATATTATTTTGGGACCTCGGGTTCCTTAGATGTGTTTGGGAAGGCAGTATAGGACAGTGGAAGCCCAGTGGGTTACTTCTGGGCCCTTCACCCACAAGTATCCCCCCCAGCCCCTACATCACCACCCACAATTTAATCAGCTCAGTTCTCATATGGTTTATATGCTGGGTTTCTTTCTGTAAAGATTTTTGCAATAGGAATTCTTCTACTCTACAGTTCTGTAATAAAGAAATTATAGTAAGTTATGAACTTATTATATTATGGGTATAATACTTATATAACATAAATATCATGCAGGCATTCAAATACTTACATTATATTTAGTAGCACTGTACACAGGAGGAAAGAAATACACCAAAATGTAAGTGGTTAAAGCTAAATAATGGGATTATGGGTCATTTTAATTGCGTTCTTTGTGTTTTTCTGAATTTTCCAATGAATATGTCCAATTTTAACTTCTAATTATAAAAATATATAAAATGACATAAATGTTGTGATAAGGTTGGTAAGCCTGTACTTGCATGAGATCATGTTAGGTGATATTACCCAGGGCCACTTAACTATAATTTCTGCCATCGACTTAGCAATTTTGATTTGCATCAGAGATACTTGCTTAGTCTCAGTGAGTTGTGGTTCTGAAGAAAGGCGATTGCTGAATACAGTACCCAAGAAAGGCAAGTTTCCTGAGGCCTGACAAATCTTAAACTTATGGTAGGGATGACATATGTAAGATTTGGTATCTTTGGGGAGGTTTAAGGTCTTAGATGAGACTGAAAATAGAGCTGTTGTTTTTATCCATATTTTTCTGTTTCAGGAATTTAAAGCATGACTTAAAATTAATTGAAATAACTTATTAAAGTAGTTTATGTTTAAATTATGCAAAATTGAATTTATGGCATTGTTTACAGCCTTTACTAATAGAAGATATTTGATTAGATCTTCTTTCAAAGGTATAGAGCTGTCAAGAGTTTGGTTTTATCGGTCCTTATGTTTTGCTATTAGATCAGATAGGATTGCTTTTATACTGATAATATAACAGCTGTTTTATATGATATCCTTGCCAGGGAGACAGCTAAGTTCTGAGGGAAAGGGAAATTTATTCAATTGGAAAAAGGAATGTATTCTGATTAGTCACAGGGAAAATGATAAGGAGTAGGAATGTTTTCAACCTGGCTAGAGAATGTTAAATAACCTTTATTTAGCAAGTTTTAGGCTGATTTTGAAAACTTTTGTTTCAGTCTTGCATGCTTCCCAGAAACTTGCACATTATCAGGGATTGTATTAGGTTTTTATTATTTATTTTAAAAAATTGAATGTTTTTACTTGGTGTATGTGAGCAAAATGAAGAGGTTAGGAGTAGTAATGTTAATATAAGGAGAACATCATATTTTCTATGGCCATTTTAATTTTGGAAATGGTCTTTAAAGGTGAAATTCCTTTAAAAATATTCTAGGGAAAGTTTAGATACTGGCATCTCTGAAGGAAATCGGGTAAATCGAGTAGCTTTTAGGTTCTCTTCAGTCCTAGCTATCATTTATAGGGATGTAATGGTAGTTTGGGAAGGGTTAATGGACGTAATGTGGGATAAGAGGGGATGCTTGGTATTCCAACATATTTATCCTGTTTTATTTTTTATTGAGGCTTGATTAGAGGAAGGCATTGAGCTTTTTGTGCCATAGATTTCTCATTTGACTTCAAATTCACTGTAATCCTACAGCGTGTTTTGATTTATCTGTTCCACATGAACTGCAGTAACAATATGGCCCCACCACCCACTGATGTTGTGTGGGTTAATGAATAGCTACAATGTATACCAAAACACAAAGCGATCTAGCTGTTGGGTATTATTATACTAAATTGTTGGGATATTGCCTGCAAACCTATCCTGTCCAACTGGTTTTAGTTTTTAAGTTAGTTTGTTGCACCAACTTGTCCACAAAGGCAGAGTTGAATGGTCCAGCTAATCAGTGGAACAGCAGTCAGAAGCACTGAATTCCAATCTTTACTTCCATTCACTTTGTGAGTTCTCGAGCACATTTTTTAATGGCTCTGTGACTTACTTTCTCTGACTGTAAAGTAAAGCCTGTTACTTACTTCCAGTCTCCCAAGTTTTTTGATAAGTTACACATGTAAATTATGGTGGGCTTTTCTCAAACACAGAGGCTTTATAGAATTCAAGCTGTTTTCTGGTATTCTTTCCTGATCGCATGGTTTAATAGCTTTCAGTGTAATGTGAACAAGATAGTTTTTGATTAAACACAACAAAAGAGCAAACATATAATTATAGGTGACTTCCTTATGCTAAAACATTTTAATGCTATTTTGTAGTTAACATATTTGTGTAGTTTATACACAATTGTATATTATGGTATTTTCAAAAGATTTGGGATCCTTCAGTATTATTTTTCTTCTTGTACCACCTTGAGAAAATAAAATAATCCTTATATTAAACTCATAAAATAAATAAGTTGTGCTTTTGTAGATCTTTAATATTATTTTTAGTTGAGCTGGGTAGAATGGATTCTACTTAATCATTTTTATAATTATAAAATAATATACATTTTAGAAAATATAAAAAATAAAGATAAAAAATGAATCCAGATATAACTAAAGTTAACATTTTAGTGGTAACTACTGAATTTTTCTTATATCAATACTTATTTTAGCTCCCTCCCTACCACTGAGATATTTCTGTATTGCTTTGAAATTGCTATTTAATGTAACATATTTCAAATATTGTTCTTTAATGTAATATATTTCAAGAATTTTAACACTGTGAAATGGGACACTTTTCAAACGAAGTTGAAAGAAATATTACTGGTACTATTTCTATAACTTAAATGATCAAACTCTGAGTGCTCATGTTCAAGTTACTATATTAGGTGCCTCCTAATAGTTACAGAAAAACTCTACCATAAAGCTTTTTAGCCACGGACTGAGTTTAATATTTTGTTATTGTACACATTGCTTCATTTCTCACAGCAATAAGTGAGATCACTTATTTATAATGAAAACAAAGGTGTGGGTTGGATTTAGCGCTCTTCTGAAGTCAAGTATATAGCAGATCAAAATGGGAAAAAAATTAACCACATTTAAGTTATTTGTTGCCCTGTTGCCCTGGCTGGTGTGGATCAGTGGGTTGAGTGCTGGCCTGCCAACTGAAATGTCACCAGTTTGATTCCCAGTCAGGGCACATGCCTGGGTTCTGGTCCAGGTCCCCATTTAGGGGCATGTAAGAGGAAACTGATTGATGTATTTCTCACACATTCATGTTTCTCTCTCTCTTTCTCCCTCCCTTCCCCTGTCTCTAAACATAAATAAGTAAAATCTTAAAAAATAAATTATTTGTCACGTCACCAAAAAGAACATAAATCTGTTTCGAGTGGAAATCTCAGACTTCATACGATGCTTCACCTGAGACTTGGCACTCCTCGGCAGAACCAAACCAGTGACTATTTTTCTTGTGTCTGTTCCAGCGTAAGCATGATATCTCTTGGGTTCAAGTGGGCCCCGACAGCCCAAAGCAGTCTGGAACCAAGCCAGGCATTTAGTGTTTTCAGTTCTGTGATGAGAGAAGTCAAGGTGCCCATCTGCCTCGCTCATACATTGCCAAAGAAGGCCTAGGTGCTGGGCTAGAGCATATGCCCAAGTATGGCTCTGGCCTTCAGGAAATTGATATCTGTTTTACACAATGGTCTCTATTCTCTGAAATTTGCAAAGAAAGGACTATGACTTTCAAATCAAAGCAGTAACAAACCATAGTGTTATTGAGATAAGATTAAATTATTAATGCACACAAACCATTTTAGACATGCTTAGTAATCAGCACATAGTAACTCTCAAAGTTAGTGATCATTATTATTAATAGTTTTTGTTATCTATTCACAATGTTTGGAAATAGAGAAAACTTGGTCAATTCTAGATTAATAAATGTATGAGCTTTCTTGAAACACTCTGTAGACTGGCAACACATTGGTAACCAGGAAGACCTGCACATTGTTACAGGTCAGCCTTTCTAACAGGCGGTTCTAAGGTGCAGCGTGGGACCAATAAGCTTGACCACATCCTATTCTGTCATAGCGGTCCAGGTGAAGCCACATTATCCTGTGACATGTTGCAGATACAACAGTAATGGTACTGCTCAGTACCAGACCAAAGGGAAGCTGTTTTCAAAAGGCAAATACAGTTCCCTGGCTGGTGTAGCTCAGTGGATTGACCGCAGGCTGCGAACCAAAGGATCGGCGGTTTGATTCCCAGTCAGAGCACATGCCTGGGTTGTGGGCCAGGTCCCCAGTGAGGGCCCTGTGAGAGGCAACCACGCATTGATGTCTCCCTCGCTTCTTTCTCCCTCCCTTCCCTTCTCTCTAAAAATAAATAAATAAAATCTTAAAAAAAAAAAAAAGCAAATGCAAAGACAGGACTCCATGAAGCAGCCATTGCCCAGTTCTGGCAGATGGGATCTTTTATAGGTATCAGGCCCTAGCCACAAATGACCTGGTAAAGCAAAAATAAGGCTGGCCTACAGAAAGACATGAGCACTCAATTTTACATTGGTTACACACTGATATTTTTGAGAGCCTACCAAATACAACATGCTCATACACATTGCAAGTCATAATAGCCTCCCCGGGCTTCTATACCGTCGTCTGTAACTTGAGTATAATATTACCAACCTAACAGGGTTCTTGAGTGTTGACCTAGAATTGAAACCCAGCTGTCTGACTTAAAAGTCTGTGCCCTTTTTTTTCTTTTGACTAAACTGTGCTGCATTGCCAAAGCAGATGGGAGTAGCTGGAAATGAAAAAAAGCAGTCAGTGACACAGAGCACATTTAGGGTTCTGTTTTTATTGCCTTTCCTAACCTCCCCCAGCAAGCCCATACATTGTGCTTCTAAGCACTCATTCTGAATTACACAGTGACTCAGGTTTGATTTCAGTAGCTACTGTGAAAGCCAAAATTAGATCAAAGTGTGTTTCTCGGAGGTAGATTTGGGTGTGGAGTGGAGATGGGGAGAGGTGATAATAGTGGAAATTAGTTGAGAGTAAATAGGTAGACAACCATGATAGATGTAAAGCAGAACTGAACAGTAACTATGAGGTTGTCTGCTCAGCGCCAGAAGGATTGGTGCTAACGGAGACTGTAATGCTTATTAGCATTTGGCAAGAAATACCACACACTGCAAAATGGTAGTATTGATTGTTCTTAACAATAAAGCCTTTCATCTTTAACTTAATAGGGATTCTAGAGCAAGATGCTGGTGCACGACAATATGCTGTAACAAGTAGCAGGTGAAAATTTGATTTTGTAAAAATCATCCAAGAATCTCAGACTTGCAAATGTGATTCATAGTTCTGCCAGTTAGTTATCTGAGGATGCATCCCCCCATTTTATAAACTTCCCTCATTACTCAAAGATCAGACAAAGGAGAACTATTATTTTATGTATAGACCCAGCTAATTCTTTCTGATTCAGTTGCAAAATATATTGACAGGTGATACACACGATTTTGGAGGATTTGTATTTGTTAGAAAGTATCAGATAACTTTAGCTTGTATGGCATCAGGACTCAACAGTAACATCCTACAGGTCAAACTATACAATTACAGTGCAAAACCTGGTCATATAATTCTCCTAGTTAGTAATTTATATGATAATTATACTTCAGTATAACTCTCCTATTTAATCATATAAGTGATTCCAGCCCATAGTGCTTAAGTTTCTTAATATGACTTGATGCCTTCATAATTTCTCTGTAATAATTTCCTACCACCCTCTTCCTTATGCTCTCAAACTTCAAAAATTGCTTATATTTATTTCCCCACAAATACCATGCTTATTATTATTAATAAAAGAATGGTCTGTGTGAGATACTAAGGGCTTTAAATGAAAGATCATGACCTTATTTAATTCTCAAAGAACCTAACAAGAAATATGGATTTTAATTCCCACTTTACTAAGCAGAAATTGAGGCTTTGAGAGATTAAATACAGTACATTGAGCAAGGTCTCATAGCTAGTAAAATGTAGAACCTTGATTCAAAGTCGTTCTATGTAGTTTCAAAGCCTCCTCTCTTACTCAGTAAGCTAACTGGCCTACAGTTACTTTGCTTATGCTCTTCCCTCTGCCTGGAATTTCCTTCTCTTCAGTTTTAATAAGAGCCTTAATTGTAAGCAACAGAAATGGCATTTATTAACAGGATATTGAAGAGTTCACAGAATCTCCTAGGGGACCAAATTCAGGACATGGAGCTAGACATAATGCCCTGTTGTGTTGCAGAGAATTCCACTGAATATGCCACTGATACCATGACTGAACATTAGATGCTGTAGTTGCAGACATTGGGTACTGGAGACAACAACAAGGACTGCTACATTTTATCGTACTGTAGCCACCTTCCCTCTGCCCCTAGGGTCTCATGCTCCCTGCTTTGAGTCATTCCTTTCTGATGCCAAGCCAGGCGAGGGTGCTTGCGATTGCTAAGAGCCTCAATCACTTGTCCGTGCTCTTGAGGTAGGGAAAGCAGGGGAAAGAATAATCTGGCATCATGAAGTTTTGTGGTGGGGTAGCAAAGCTTAAAATATTGAGAATTTCCTCAAATAGGAAGAAGTTCTGAAATAGTAGGAAATCAGACTATGATAGTAAGCTGCCAAAAAGAGTGACGCAGATGTCTACCACATCCCTTCCTTTGCCTGACAAACTTGTCTTTGAAAAACGTCCATGCAGCCTCCTATACTATCGTAACTTATATATTATAATATCACTGTATATATTATATATTTTATTACTTGCTTTTTAAGAATTCTTGTTTTAAAGTATTTGTTTATGTAACTGACTCTATACTTTGTCCTCAAGTAGCTTCTTGGCTATGTCTTATTGATGTTTGTACTCAAACATCTACCTCAGACAGTGTTCAGCACATAGTAAGTACTCAATAAATAGTTGAACTGAACATAAATCCTCCCCACACCACCACTATTAGAATGTAAGTTCCATAAAGGCAGGGATTTTTGTCTCTCTCCCTGCCCCCCCTATATGCCCAGCACCTAGATTAATTCCTGGCATCTGGTAGGACCTCAGCAAATATTTATTGAATAAATGGATACTCCTAAATAGTAAATTATTCATCTATGAGAATGATATGGTCAGGCAGATTCTGCCAATGTGAATGGCAGATTCAAAGAACTGTATGATATTTTCCAAATAGACTGCATGTTACAATAAGAGGTTAGAAACTGTCTCATTCATCTCTTGTTATCTTTTCCTCCTATCCAGAAGCATGACCAGAAAAGGGCAATATGGAAATTTGGAATTCTTTCCCAGACCTATCACCATAATCACTAGCCACAAAAATGGCCTAAAATACCATACCTGCCTGACATAAAACATATTTTTATTGTCTCCTTTTGTAGAACCAGCTATATCTGGAGATTTCATCTATCCCTGGAAGAGAAGACAGTTGGGCAAACTATCTTGTATCTTGTTTTTAAAAGTATAATAACCTAGGACAGCAGCATTTTACTTTAAAGAAATGAAGAAATGAAATCCCATAATTGTGAAATTATTTGTACAAAGGCAGTAGAGTAACAGAGATATACTGTAGATCAGAGTTCTGTAGCTTTTAGAGGTTAGCTTTTTGGAGGGAACATAGCACAATTATGTCAATCTGAAAGAGAAGTTTTGTTCAAGCTAACTAAAGAATCATTATATATTAGTGATAACAATCATCTCTGGAACCAGACTGCCTGGATTTGAATCATTTGCTCCACTACTTATTACCTGTGTGTCCTTGGTCTCTGCCTCAGTTTTCTCATCTATAAAATGGGCATAACAATAGCATCTACCTCACAGGGTTATTTTAAGGATTAAATGAAGTGCTTAGAATGCCTGGCATAAGTAGGCCTTCTAAATCTTAGCTGTTCTTTGTAGTGTTATATTTTGAATATCTGTTTACTTTTCACTGCTTCCATTCTTTTTGATTCTTCACTATCTCTAATCTTTTCAATTGTGAATTAGTAGCATTACCACCGTATATTACAGAGGACCTGAATCTGAGATGAACTCATTTGCCCAATAGTCACATAGCTGTGAAGTACTAGTTAGCTGAGATTCAAAACCAAATCTATTTTATTTTTGAAGCTCTTCCTGTCATGCTAAATTAACATGCTAAAAGTAGATTGAGTTTAGTGTGCTCTATTATAGCTTTCTAACCACTGTTGTTAATTTTAATGCATCTTTTTCTTTCTACCACCTTCTCTCTCTTTTCTGATTTTTAGTCACTATTTTTCTCTCCATACCATAGATTTATTTGCCACCCTTATTGCTTTTCCTTAATTCTTTGGATTTGTAGTAGGAAGTATGTACTTTACCCGAAAGACCAAAGCATGTCCTCATATACTACTATGACTGTTTATTTTAAAATTATTCATTTTTTGTTAGCCTTGTTGATCTATATATTAATGGGTTTCCAGAAGAGAAGACAGATATCTACTATGAGTCAAATAAGTAATTTTATACATTAGGTAGGATGGCACTTAAGGGAAAACTGCAAAAATTTAGGACCATTTCAGTCAATGTAAAAGATAACACACAATTTTGTCAGAAGCAGAGGCAATATCAAATAATGATACTGAGTTGCTACAAAAACTTTACAACTTAGTACTTTTCTGTGTATTATCATTGCTGGACTTATGCATAAAATTTCTGTTGAGAATTCCAAATGGGCTTGATATTTGTTGCAAAAAATATGTTTACATATTACTGTCTTAGAGAATTCTCTCTCTTAGTATATGATGTTTTTGTTAACAACAGGACTTTTCACAGTTATCAGAAAATGGGGATTTATCTTTGTTGTATTACTTTTAGTTGATAATCTCACATTATAGAACACTCAATTAGAAATACACACGCTTAAAATCAGTGATTAAACAGTCTTCAAGGGCTAAAGCCACAAGTATCAGGAAGCTATTACTTTCTATTTCCTTATTGCTTAACCAGGCTTCTTTTTTTCAACCAGACAAGATTTCACATCCTCTTTTCACTTGATATTTTTTTGTCTCACTATGTTCAAACTGGCCTTCAACTGTGTTTCGGCAATATGTTCAGCTTAAGATTTCGCATTCGTTTTTACCTAAGTAATAGGGAAAAGGGTATGTCAGTAAGTTTATAGTGGGCTTTCCATGTTAACAAAATAAGGTTCCTTTATTTGTTTATCAAATCTTTGTTAATCACTTGCTATGCACTTAGTGCTCCGGTAGAGAGATGCTGCAGAGATAAGTAAGAGTTTCTGTCCTTGGGAACACAGTGGGAAGTACGGAAAATCAGACTACAGAGTGATAAGTTCCATCACAGTGGTGTGCACACACTACAGGAGCCAAGAGGGGGCTCCTCACCAAGACTTTTTTTGGGGTGGTGGTGGTGCAGGATAAGTCAGACAAGGCTTTTTGGAGGAAGTGTTCTTGGAGCTGACACTTGAGGTGGAGGAGGAGGAGGCCGCTCTAGGAAAAGGGAGCAGCATGTGAAAAAGTACAGAGGTAAGAAAGCACGTGCACAGCCTGTTCAGGGAACTGAAGACCTGCGTGGCTCAAGTAGGGGAGGAGAGGATATGCGAGGGTAGAACAGGGAATGGTGAAACACGAAGCTGGCGTTTTTAGCAGTTGTGAAATAATGAGGTGCTTTACATGTCATGCTCAGAAGTTTATTCCCAAAGCAACGAAGGAGTATGAGCCACAAGTGACACAGGAAGGTTTGTGTTTTAGATCAGTCTGGAAACTACAGTGCACTCCTGAAAGAGTAAATGATCCCCAGCAAAGATAATTAGAGGCCACTGACTCTCTCTAAACTTTTTCCAGCATTAATTTTGGATTAAAGGGTTTATATGCAAAGATAATGTAAGAATAGGAGGGGGACATGAATTAGTGTTCTGTCCTCTCTTATTAAGCAAACATTTGAAACCTATTTTGCTTGTTGGTGTAACATACAGACTTGACAAATAAAGCCAGCAATTGATGCTGGATCTCTTAATGGATCTGCCGTTAGACTGAACAAACCTAAGTGTCTCCTGTGTGCCAGGCACTGTGCTAGGAGCTAAGGATAGAAGGATGAATAACTTAGGAATTTACAGTCTAATGGAAGGACAGAATTGAATGGAAATGCTTTAGGATACTTAGGTATTAGGTTACATGTTCACTTTCCGTCCTTATCTCAAGCCTTCAAAGTATGGGTGAGGAAAGCAAGGATGAGAGAGGTTTTTCCCGTCAGCTTTATTGTCATATAATTGACATATGATGATTTGATATGCATATATATTGCAAAATGTTTACCCCAATTAAGGTTAGTTCACATATCCTTCACCTCATATAATTATCATTTTGTTATTGTTGTTGCTGTGGTGAGAATATTAAAGCTGTACTAAGAGACGTGTTTGATTTAGTCATGTAATAATGAGTGGCACTAGCTATAACTCAATATTTGATCTGCCTACCTTCAAATGTTTTCCATTCCCTCCCCACCATATATACTGCTTCCTCTGACAGGCGATGCATATATCTTCTGAGCCTAGAATAGTTTTTTTCTCTTTTCTCTTAATTCTTTCCAACACTACTGAAACCAGTATGTTGAGCTTCAAAGCATCTAGTCATTGGCGATTTGTTTATTCATTTATTTTTAAATTACAGTTTATTGATTATGCTATTACAGTTGTCCTGATTTTTACCCTTGTGCTCCCCTCCACCCAGCAACCCTGCTTCTACAATGCTCCCTACAGTTGTTCATGCCCATGGGTCATGCATATAAATTCTTTGGCTTCTCCATTTCCTATGCTGTACTTTATATCCCCATCACTAATCTGTAATGCCTGTTTGTACTTCTTAAGCCCCTCATCTCTTCACCCATTCCCCCACTGTCTCCTCCCATCTGGCAACCATCAAAACACTCTCCATATCCATGATTCTGTCTCTGTTCTTCTTGTTTGCTTAGGGGTTTTTTTTAAATTCAATTGTTGATAGATTTATATTTAATGCCATTTTATTGTTCACAGTTTTAATCTTTTTTTTTTCTTAAATAAGCCCCTTTAACATTTCATATAATAGTGGTAATGGTTTGGTGATGATGAACTCCTTTAGTTTTTTCTTGTCAGGGAAACTCTTTATCTGCCCCTCAATTCTAAATGATAGCTTTGCTGGGTAGAGCAATCTTGGCTGCAGGTCCCTGCTTTTCATGACTTTGAATGTTTCTTGCCAATCCCTTCTAGCCTGTAAAGTTTCTTTAGAGAATTCAGCTGACAGTCTTATGGGAATTCCCCTGTAGGTAAATAACTTCTTTTCTCTTGCTGCTTGCAAGATTCTCTATCTTCAACCTTTGGCATTTTGATTATGATGTGTCTTGGAGTGGGCCTCTTTGCATTCATCTTGTTTGGAACTGTTTGTGCTTCCTGGACTTGTATGCCTTTTTCCTTCACCAAATTGAGGAAGTTTCCTTTCATTATTTTTTCAAGTAGATTTCCACTTTCTTGCTCTTTCTCTTCTCCTTCTGGCACCCCTTTGATGCAAATATTGGTCCTCTTGAAGTTGTCCCAGAGGCTGCTTACCCTATCCTCGTTTTTTTGGATTCTTTTTTCTTCTTGTTGTTCTAATTGGTTGTTTTTGCTTCCTTATGTTCCAAATCATCGATTTGATTCTCAGCTTCATCCACTCTACTCTTGTTTCCCTGTAAATTGTTCTTTATTTCAATTAGTGTATCTTTGATTCTGAATGGATTTTTTTTTTATGCTGCTGAGGTCCTGACTAAGTTTCATATAGAAAAGTAGCTTATTGGGCCTATCAGTTGGGTGGGGTGGAGTCTCTGGGGATCTCCAAGGCAGGTCAGTGGTAGCCAGGTTGATGGAGTCTCAGAAATGGCACCAGCTTGCCAGCTCTGTGTGGGGAGGGTTTAGAAAAGGGACAGTGGCCTCTGCTCGCCTTGATGCCAGACACTTCCGATTCTCCCTGTATACCACTGGCGTCTTTCAGTTGTTACCCCAGTGCTGCAGCTCAGAGGGAGTGAGTCTGAGTAGGTGAGTCAGTGTGTGGGTTCTTTAAGAGGAACTGTTTTGGGCTCCAGCAGTTTCTTCCATTGACTCAATCCCCACTGGTTTTTGCAGCCAGAGGTTGTGGGGACTTATCTTCCTGGCACTGAAACCCTGGGCTGGGGGGGCCTGGTGTGGGGCTGGGACTCCTGGTTCCTGAGATAGCCCTCCCAACTTTTCATCCTCCACACGTCAGGGAGGGACCAGCCTGTTCTGCATCTGCGCCCGTCCTACCAGTCTGGATGGATGTGGTTTCTTTAATTCTGTCGTTGTCAGACTTCCATTCAACTCGATTTCTGCTGGTTCTGAGTGATGGTCGTTCCATGTTTTAGTTGTCATTTTGATGTGGTTGTGTGAAGAGGTGAGCCATGTCTGCCTATGCCAGCATCTTGGCCAGAAGTCCTCAGTCATTGGTAATTAAAAGTAGAGGCTCTAAAGTCTGGTTTCAAATCCCAGCTCCATCTCTTACCTTTCCATCAGTCCATGTCATAGTGTTATGAGTACTGTTATGAGGTAATGTTTCTAAACCACTTAAAATAGTGAAAGCACAGGGAAAGAATTCAATAAATGTTAGTTGTTAAAACTGTCCTTGAAATAGCAATTCATCTTTTTTCCCAAACATTCAGGAAATCTTGTTAAAATGCATTTAAACCAACCTACACTACTTAACTTAATCTTGGTGAAGAGCCTTTGCCTGGAATGCATATTTAAAATCTGACCTCTTATTCAGGGGATCAGTGAATGACTTTGCTATCACAGACAAAAACTTGAGAAAATATGCCTGTGAAAGTAACATAGACACTTAAGCCTTTTTTATTATGGAAAAATTTGAAACTATACAAAAGTTAACAGAATAGTGTAATGACTTCTCTCATACCTATCACCCACAGGGACAACCATCCGTGCCAATCCCGCCTCATCCATTCCCCCAGCCTGTACTCCACCTGCTCCTGTATTATTTTGACATAAATTCCAGACATCGTTTTATATATGAATATTTAAGAATGTATTTCTAAAATATAAGGTTTCTCCTATTTTTCTTAAATAGTCACCTGTTATCATACCTAAACAACAAAAAAATTGAACAATTTCTTACCATCATTAAATACAGAATCAGCAAAATGCTTTCTTTATGATTAGGGGGAAAATCTTTTCTTTTTTAAAAAACTAAATCTATAGACTTGATTGATTATTTTTGGGGAGAGGTAATGGATATTGGTAGCTTCCTTGTTGTTTCTGATATTGCTAAATAACTTTGTATAGCCCCACTGAAGATGAAAACTAGAAGATAAGGGCTCCTTGCATTGTTTGGGTAGATTGGTTATAGATCAATATCCAGTTTTCACATGTGAGTAAACTGACTCAAAGAAATAATTTGTCAGTGGTCATATAAACTGTAGACAGCTTGAGCTGAAATTTGTTATTTGAAACATGCTCATTTCATAAATGTTTATTGAGTTCTTACTATTTATATTTCTTTGTAAGTGTCTATGGCCCATATTATTTTTATAACAAGGACATTCTTCTCTTTGATCACTTAATTTCTTCCACCTTTTGTCGTCTTAGAATTTTAAAGTACTTTTCCCCTCCTCTGTCCTATTCTAATTTTAAGCTGGTATAGTGCCTTCAGGGCTAATACAGGAGGAATTTTGGTCTCCAGCAGAGGGTCAGTTTTCAACTATGAAAACAAGTCAGGCAAATGGTCTATTATAGAACTTTTCATTATAAAAAGTTCTTTTCAAATTCCAGAATATTGGTTGCTTGGGCACTGAAGAGTCTGTACTACCATTCACTAGCACCCTGGGTGTCTGAGCAGACCTGGTTAGGAATGTGCTGTTCATACTGAAGGGAAAAAAAAAAGGATAAAAAAGCTGCCTCAAACATTGCATCACCCAAAACAAACACTGCACATCTTTTATATAGTTAATACAAAACATTAGTCTTTTAAAGTATACCCTAGCAAACAAGCAGTTTTCTTTCTGAGTGCTTCTATCTTTGACTACACCCACATGTTTTTTACCATACACTTGATATACAATATGAGTTCGAGAGGGCACTGATGAAAGCTCATTGCTTTTCTCGTCTCTGTCAGTGAATAATATTGTTTTAATATGTCAGGTCTGGTGTATCAAGAAAATGTCCCAGTGTACCTATCTTTTTCATTACCATTTAAAAAATTGCAAGCCCTGGGCCTCATAATTTCCTAAAGTTTTTTATATACTGTCCACTGAACAATTAGCACAAATGATAGTGCTGATGAAATGTTTTTGATATTGGTTTATCTGGAATGTTTATTCCTCTGAGCTTTCCAACCGAGGAAGCTGGGCATAAACTCCTACTTTGGAAAATATCTGAGTGGGCAGACTCATTCTGCCACATTGCCCGCATTGTCTGTCTTTGTTTATTCAGCTGAAAAGCTGTACTTGTCTCTTACCCGTGGATCTCAATGTCTAAGAAGCTGTTAAAATGGGTACGAAAATTGTTTGGGGAAGGGAAGGAGTGAAAATCATAATGTATAATGAAGGTGCTCTTTCAGGGCACAGCATAATGACTGTAGGTGGTTCTACAGCACAACTCTAGTAACATTGTTAATGGGTTTTATTAGGGTCTTTGATTTTATACAATTTTTCTACCTGCCAGAGAAGAGACATTGATAATTCATTGGTACATGATTTGTTTTTGCTACAATAGAAAAATAAGTTTTAAGGAAATGAGCATACCACCTGACCCAAATAACAATAAATATCCTGTGGTCTTGGTAACACACACATGCTCTTGGAAGGCTTCTAAGAAGTCTCCTTGCCTTCATTCTTTTCCAGTCCATTCTTTACACTGCAGTCAGTTATCTTTCTACAGTGTAGGTGTGATCATATTATTCTCTCTTGTGTAAAATTTCTCCATAGCTACTACCCAAGTGCCTTTAAGAAAATCCTTCACTTGTCACCACTCCTGCCTCCTAGTCTATGCTGGAGCCAAAATGAGCTTTACTCAGTTCTCTATGGTACTGTGCTCTGTCTTACCTCCATGTCATTCACATGATACCCCTTGCATTTGAAATATGCCCTCTGCTCTTAGCTTGGCTAGACTTCCTCACCTTTTCTATCCCAGTTTATGTTTGTTCCTCTGGAAAGTCCCACTTGTTTCTCCCTGTGAAACATGCACACCTTGTTTTCCCCAAACATTGTGCACGTATTTCCATTTTAGTCCTTATCACACTCTGTTGCTTCTTTGTTTTTCCGTCTGCTGTATGACTGTCAGCTGTTATGAGGGTAGGGACCATGTCTTTCTTCCACGTTGTTGTATCTCCAGCATGTGGGAATTATACTACCCATATTTGGTACAATACTAATTGTTGAATGGTTGAATTAATAATCATGTGTTTCACCAAGAATCTTTTCTCTAACAACCTCAGAGAAAAAATAGGGTTCTCTGTTTTCATTTCTTGGTTATTTTTCTCCCCATCTTCTAGTCATTCATTCATTCATTCATTTCATCATTCAGTTATTCAACAGAATGTTGCTTTCAGCCTTTTAAACCTCCATGCCCTGCCCAGAAGCATGTGTAAAGACCGTGTAGCCCTCGCTGGCGTAGCTCAGTGGATTGAGCGCGGGCCTGTGAACAAAAGGATTGCAGTTTGATTCCCAGTCTGGGCACATGTCTGCGTTGCAGGCCAGTTCCCAGCAGGGGACACACGAGAGGCAACCATACATTGATATTTCTCTCCTTCTCTCCTTCCCTTCCCCTCTAAAGATAAATAAATAAAATCTTTAAAAAAAAGACCGTGTAAAAGGAAAACTCTTGCATATATTTACCGTAGGCTTGTCTTGTCCATCCTGTCTAGAATTGCACTCCCCAACACACTTATACAGGCCCTTCGCTTCCTCCCACCCCGTGTTTTCCTTCCATGCATAGCTTTTCCTCTTTACCACTTAACTATTTCCTAACATACTAGACATTTAACTTAAAACATTTGTTGTGTATCTCCCCATGCTGAGCTATAAGGGGCCTGAAGGTGTGAATTTTGGTGCATGTTGTTTACTGCTGCATCCCCCAGCATCTAATACAATGCCTGGCACATTGTAAGCCAATGTATATTTGCTGAGTGGATAAGTAAGTTAATTCCCTTATGTGTGCATCTTTTTTTAAAGCTTTTAATACACCTGATTTAGTTCTAGATTTAGTTTCACTTCCAGCACTGTGCTGTTGTTCTTTTCTTTCATTTTTCAGACTTTCCATGTGTTTTACTTTTGAGGCCATAATCTTGGATAGCCCCCACAAAGTTTCTGTTTTTCCATTTTATTGCTTCAGGTAACCATCACTCAACTTAAGTCTGACCTCTATATCGTGTAACCTGGTACCTGAAGCCTAAAGACCCAGGTATTCGTATTTTGAGGAGGGGTAAGGATGCATTCAGAAATAAGTCAGATGTAAAACCTATTCTAGAACCTAGGTAGGACAGGTAGATAAGTAACTATAGTACAAGGCTGAGTAGGATAATATTTACTAATGAGAAATGTTAATGGGGGGAAACCCATGTCTTTAAAAAATTATGAAATATATCAAGCTTCCAAAAAAGTATGGAAAGTACTACAGTGAGTATTCACTGTATACCTACCTCTCAGCTTTGTAATATCTGAATTTTCTCCCACATTTGCTTTGAAATTTTTTTTCAATTTTGAAATAAAATACTAGGTATGATTAAAGCTTCAAGTGTTCCTCCTTAATCCAATTTTCTTCCTTCTTTACTCAGGTGTAACCACTATTCCAAAGTCGGTCCCAAGTGTATAGAAGTGTTCCCATTAATCAGAAGTCCTTTTCCCTTCCCCACCCCAACCCCCTATTTTACTCCTTGTTTTTCTAAATTTGACTAATTTAGATACCTTATATAAGTAGAATCATGTCGTATTTGTCTTTCTGTCACTGGCTGATTTCATCTGACATAATGACTGTAAGGTTCATCCATGTTGTATGTGTGGCAGAATTTCCTTGCTTTTTAAGGTTGAACAATATTCTATTATGTGAATATCCCACATTTTGTGTATTCGTTCATCTGTTGTGGGCATTTGGTTGCTTCCACATCTTGCTATTGTGAATAATGCTGCTCTGAAAGGGGCAAATGTCTCCTTAAGATCTTGCCTTCAATCCCAGAAGCTGGGTCATGTGGTGGTTGTATTCTTAACTTTCTGAGGAACCCCCTAAATTGTTTTCCACAGCAGTTTTACCATTTTACAATCCCCACTAACAATGTGGTGATAGCTTTTAATGGTTCAGAAAGTGGTGAGGTGGATGCATGAAATCATAAGTGAAGCAGTGGTCAATTCCACTAGTGTGGAGGTAAATTTCACTGAGTCGGAGTGTGTTTCTGTTAGATATTTTAGCTAACATTGCTTGCTTCTCAAAGACTGACAAGAAAATAAATCTGAGATGTCCTAAATTAAATTATAGCAAGCAGGAGGGTGGAAGGAAGAGACAAGAAAAGTTAATCAGTTAACAACTGTAGGGCAAAACCAACAAAGACTGCTTACATTCCTGAATATATGTTGAAACTTCAAACTAACTTCCAGGTGTTTTTTTCTGTGATTATCTGAAGAGAATAGCCAGGTGGCTCTGCTTCTTGCTTATACACGATCTTTCTGGACTGCTGCCCACAACCAATCCTGAAGAACAAACACTTCTTCCTTACAGACTTTGTACCTATCTCAGAACTATCCCCGCTTCACCTTTTCCCCACCCCTTTTAACTATAGCCAATGCAAATTCATTTTTTAAAAGATATTTTATTGATTATGCAATACAGTTGTCCCATTTCCCCCCCTTCATTCCCCTCCACCTTGCACACCCTCTCCCACCCACATTCCCCACCTTTAGTTCATGTCCATGGGTCATAAGTTCTTTAGCTTCTACATTTCCTATACTATTCTTGCCTTCCCCCTGTATATTTTCTATCTACTATCTATGCTACTTATTCTTTGTACCTTCCCCACCCCACACTCCCCTGTTGCTAACCTTCCATGTGACCTTCATTTCTGTGGCTCTGCTCCTGTTTTAGGTGACTGCTTAGTCTGCTTTTGTTTTAGATATGGTTGTTAATAATTGTGAGTTTGCTGTCATTTTACTATACATGTTTTTGATCTTCTTTTTGTTAGATAAGTCCCTTTAACATTTCATATAATAAGGGCGTGGTGATGATGAACTCCTTGAACTTGACCTTATCTGAGAAGCACTTTATCTGCCCTTCCGTCCTGAATGAAAGTTTTCCTGGATAGAGCAGTCTTGGATGTAGGTCCTTGCCTTTCAGGACTTGGAATACTTCTTTCCAGCCCCTTCTTGCCTGTAAGGTCTCTTTTGAGAAATTAGCTGACAGTCTGATGGGAACTCCTTTGTAGGTAACCATCCCCTTATCTCTTGCTGCTTCTAGGATTCTCTCCTTCATTTTAATCTTGGCTAATGTAATTATGATGTGCCTTGGTGTGTTCCTCCTTGGATCCAACCTCTTTGGGACTCTCTGAGCTTTGTTGACTTCCTGGAAGTCTATTTCCTTTGCCAGATTGGGGAAGTTCTCCTTTATTATTTGTTCAAATAAGTTTTCCACTTGTTGATCTTCCTCTTCCCCTTCTGGTACTCCTATAATTCGGATGTTGGAATGTTTAAAGATGTCCTGGAGGTTCCTAAGCCTCGCCTCATTTTTTTGAATTCTTGTTTCTTCCTTCTTTTCTGTTTGGTTGTTTCTTTCTTCCTTCTGGTTCACTCCACTGATTTGAGTCTCAGTTTCCTTCCCATCACTATTGGTTCCCTGTGCATTTTCCTTCATTTCACTTAGCCTAGCCTTCATTTTTTCATCTAATTTGCAACCAATTCAACCAATTCTGTGAGCACCCTGGTTACTAGTGGTTTGAACTGTGAATCTGGTAGGTTGGCTATCTCTTGGTCACTTAGTTGTATGTGCTCTAGAGCTTTGATCTGTTCTTCCGTTTGGGCCATATTTTTTGTCTTGTTGCGCCTGTTATGTATGAGGGGCGGAGCCTTAGGTGTTCACCAGGGTGGGGCAACCCAGTCACTGTGTTGTGATGTTGTATGTGGGGGAGGTGTCCGAGAGGGAACAGTGGCGCTTGCTTCACTTTGTTGCATTTATGTCTCTTCTGCCGCTTCCCCCAAGCAAACTGGGCCCTTCTGGTGCTGATTCCTGTGTGGGTGGGCTTGTGTACATTCTAGGACCCTGTGGGTCTCTCCAATGAACTCTCCTGTGAGACTGGGAGTCTCTCCCAGCACCTCAACCCCCACAGGTGTTTTCAATTGGTGTTTTGAGGCTTTATTTCCCTACACCGGGGCCCTGGGGTGCGTGGTCTGTCTCACTCCCCAGTTTCGCCTGGATTATCTGTACATGAATGTGGGACTGCCTGGCCTTGTGCGCCGTGTCCCGCTGCACAATTGCTGCCTCACTGGGTCTGCCCACTGCCACCCCGCACCCGGGGTCTGTCAGCTGCCGCCTGGGCGCCCGGGGCCCGTTTGCTGCTACCTTGCGCACCCAGTGCCACCGTTTTTTTTCCAGAACCCCTCTCCGCCTGGCCACCCGACTCCGCCCCTCCTACCAGTCTGGATGAATGTGTCTATTTTAACTACTTGGTTGTTGGACTTCCATACAGTTCCATTTTCTGTCAGCTCTGGTTGTTATTTTGTTTCTAAATTGTTGTCCTTATTTTGGTTGTGTGAGGAGGCACAGTGTCTATCTACACCTCCATCTTGGCCAGAAGTCCCAATGTAAATTCTTTAAAATCAAATTCCATCTTTCTTCCCCAAACTGTTTGCATCAAAGCCTCATCAGCTCCATGACAGTGGACATGTTTGTCTTTTCTACCCAGCACTGCTGCTGCTGGTGGTTCAGACTGCATGCCCTAGGACCAGGTTCTTTTCTGGCTAGCATTTGGCTCAATTAACTCTTTCTTTTAGAAAAGTTTTCAGCCATGATTTTTTTTTTTTTAAACAGACTCTTATTTCAGCAGTGGATGAGAGCGCCAAGTTATTTATTTTTTGATTTATTAAAATTTTTGTGTGTGGGTACTTAATGAAATGTATATATGTATTTGATATTCATGAGGAATTTATTTCCTCAGTTTTATCCATCAGTTTTACTGTATTTTCTCTATTACCACTTAACCCCAACGATCACCACCTTGTCGTCCATGTCCATGAGTCCTTTTTCCTTTTTGCTTGATCCTTCTACTCGCTAACCACACCCCCATAGCTGTCATCCTGCTCTCTGTCTATGAGTCTGTCTCTATTTTGCTTGTTAGTTCAGTTTGTTCATAATATGTGGAATCTACCACATATGAGTGAAATCATATGGTATTTGTCTTTCTCTGATTGGCTTATTTCACTTAGTATAATGTTCTCTAGGTCCATCCATGCTGTTGCAAAGGGTTAAATTTTATTTTTTTTTATGGCTGAGTAGTAGTCCATTGTGTAAATGTTCCATAGTTGTTTTGTCCCTCATCCACTGATGGACACTTGGGCTGCTTCCTTATCTTGATGACTGTAAATAATGCTGCAATGAACATAGGGGTGCTTATGTTTTTTTGAATTAGTGTTTTGGGTTTCTTTGGATATATTCCCGGAAGTGGGTCAAAAGACAGAGCCATTTTTAATTTTTTGAGGTATCTCCATACTGCTTTCCACAGTGACTGCACCAATCTGCATTCCCACCAACAGCGCAGTAGGGTTCCTCTTTTCTCCACGTCCTTGCCAGCACTTGTTTGTTAATTTTTTGATGTGAAGTGATATTATTCTGACAGGTGTGAAGTGATATCTCATTGTGGTTTTAATTTGCATTTCTTTTATTATTAATGATGTTGACCATCTTTTCATATGTCTATTGGCCACCTGTATGTCCTCTTTGGGTAGGTATCTGTCTAGGTCCTTTGCTCATTTTTAAATTGGATTGTTTGTAGGCTCCACATAGCAATAGTGGTCCTGAGAAAGAAGAACAGAGTTGGGGGAATCATGCGACCTAATGTCAAATTATCCTATAAGGCCATAGTAATCAAAATATCATGGTACTGGCATAAAAACAAACACATACATCAATGGAACAGAATAGAGAGCCCAGAAATGAACCTACACCTGTATAGTCAATTAATATTCAACAGAGGAAGCAAGCACATACAATGGGCTAAAGAGTTTATTCAATAAACAGTCTTGGGAAAATTGGATAGATATCTGCAGAAAACTGAAACTTGTCACCTTCTTACAACACACACAAGAATTTGAAATGGATTAAAGACTTAAATATTAGACCTCTAACCATAAAAATCCTAGAAGAAAACATAGGCAGTAAAATCTCAGACATTTCTCATAGCAATATTTTATCTGCTATATGTCCTTAGGCCAGGGAAGCAAAAGAAAAAATAAACAAATAGGACTATATCAAACTAAAATGTTTTTGCACAACAAAGGAAACCATAAACAGAATAAAGGACAACACATGGAGTGGGAGAACATGTTCACCAATATATCTGATAAAGGGTTAATATCAAAAATTTATAAAGAAATTAATGTAATATATTTAATCGAGGTAACATTGATTTATAATATTATGTAAATGTCAGGTATTCAACATTATAATTTGATATCTTTATACACTCTAGTGTACTCACCACCAAAGGTCCAGTGTCTGTCCATCACGGTATGTTTGACCTCCCCCCTGCACCAGCCCCCACCTTTACCCACTTGGACCTTCCTTCACCCACTATCCTTTCTGGTAACCACCAATCTGCTATCTGTATCTCTGAATTTGTTTTTAGTTTGTTTGTTTGCTTGTTTCTTTTTGCCTGTTTTGTTTTATATGCCATATATGAGTAAAATTGTATGTTTTTTGTCCTTTTCTGACTTACCTCACTTAGCATAATATCCTCAAGGTCCTCCCCTGTTGTCACAAATGGTGATATTTTGTCTTTTTATGGCTGGCTGACTAGTATTCCATTGTGTGTATATTTGACACCTTCTTTATCCATTCATCTGCAGATGGACACTTAGATTGTTTCCATATCTTGGCGATTGTGACTGATGCTGCAGTGAACATAGGGATGTATGTGTTATTTTGAAATAGTGTTTTTGTATTCTTCAGATAAATACCCAGTGGAAGAGCTGGATCATATGGCAGTTCTATTCTTAATTTGTTGAGAAACTTCTACATTGTTTCACGTAGTGGTTGCTCTATTTTACAATCCCACTGACAGTGTGGTGATAGCTTTTAATAGTACAGAAAGTGATGAATGGGATACATGAACTCCGAAGTGAACTAGGAAGAAGAACAGGTAAATTCCACTAGTGCAGAGATAAATTTCACTTATTCGGAGTGTGTTTCTCTTAGATATTTTAGCTAACATTGCTTGCTTCTTCAAGACTATTACTTCAGGAGTGGAGGAGGGAGACAAATTATTTCTCTTTTAATTTGATTTGTTATTGACCACTGGTCCTTGAGAATTTCTGAGATTGTTAACTTCCAGTAGTGCCTCAGCAATTGCTAGGGGACGTTTGAAGGTTGTGTTTTGTATTGTTTGCAAACTTGAACAAGGTCTTGAACATCATGGTGTTCACAAATTCTTATTTTTAAAATTTTTATTTTATTTTAATTGTTGTTCAAGTACAGTTTTCTGCCTTATTTTAAAAAAATGCAGAATTCCAGTCTATATTTAGGCCACTTATGACCATTTCGGTTTTAAGGATCCCGAGGATCCTTAAAGGTGTGTGTGTGTTTTTATAGAGGAGTGATTAAGTTCCTCTAATGATGTGTACAAGACAGGGGTGAGCAGTGGAGTTGGAAGAGGTGTTTCTTCTGTCTTGTGTCCCTATTTTTCAGTTTGAGGTGTTACCCAAATGCTTAGTCATGAGGATAAAGCAAAGAACTTCACAGCTTGTAGTGTAGAACAATGTTTATACTGTATAAGTGTTTGATAATAGTGAAGAGTGGCAGAAGAGTGGGAAGAATTTGTCAACACGTTTTGAGGAGTAAGAGGATTAGATAGGGAACACAGAATAAGATAGCCCGCTTCCAGTTCCAAAAGATGAAAGCATTTCTTTTAAGTGTCATTTGGAATAACTTTAGGCTCAGCTATTATACTTGGTTGACTCTTAACTCCAAATCCATTAAACTTTTAGCACTGCAGACAACTGCAGACAGGTATATTTTCTACCTTGCAGTGTTTGTTTATTCATAAAGCAGACTTATTTCACTGTATAATATACAGATAGGTATCTGTATGTTTGTAGAAGCAATCATTACTAGTGACACTGCCCAAATTCAGATTCTCTTATTAGACTGCTATAATAGTTTATCAATAAATCTGTCACCTGTAGTCTCCCCCTGAATCCTTCCTTCACACTGCTGCTGAAAGTAATCAAATCCCTGATGGTTTTGTGTCCATCTGACTTCGGGGAAGTTACTTAGTTTCTCTGTGCCTCTATTTCCTTATTTTATCCTATCACCTGTACCTACTGTATTGGTTCCTCGAAAGTTTGTAATGTTCATGCATGTAAGGTACATGGAACAGTGCCTTGCCTGTAATAAGTAAATAAATAAGTAAACAAATAATAAATAGTAGTAGAGATAAATACTGTTGGCATTACCATTGTTGCTGTTTTTGTTTTTACTTTTGAAGCCCAATCTGTTCAAGAATCTTTCATATTTCCCTTTTGCTACAGAATACTTTTTGAGTACAACAGAATCGCTTTTGAAGCTTGTAAAAAATGCATATTCCTGAGTTCCCTCACTAGAGATTTCTGTTCTGTAGGTGTAGGGTGGGACCCAGGAATCAGTGTTTTGCTGTGCTCCCCAGGTGATTTTGAAGAAGGGGGTACTAATTTGGAGAATCATTGCATGTAGAATGAAGTTTGAACTCCTTGCACAGGAATTCAGAGCCCCATTAGACCTTTCTAATATGTATTTGCTTCTTCTATTATTCCCTGCCAGTCTTTGTTGCAACCATAGTAAGCAGATTTTCTTCTCTACTTACTCTTCCTGTGTTCCTCATGTATTTTCCCAGGATGGTATAGCATAATTTTGTGATCAAATACATATTTATTCCTAGTAATCCACAAATCACCCACTTGATAATATGTTTAAGAAATCTATCACCCTGGCTAATGTGGCTCAGCAGGTTGAGCATTGGCCTGTGAACCAGAGGGTTGTCAGTTCTATTCTCAGTCAAGGGCACATGCCTGGGTTGCTGGCCAGGTCCTCAGTTGGGGGGCACACGAGAGGCAACCACATATTGATGTTCCCCTCCCTTTCTTTCTCCCTCCTTTCCGCTTTCTCTAAAAATAAATAAATAAAATCTTAAGAAAATATAGGTAAACTATAATATATGGGACCAACTTTGTCTTTTTTGAAAATTAGGAATCAATTTCTAGGTTATATCACTGGGTACCTTAGGATGATATTTTTAAATTGACCTTTTCTCTTGCTCTCTATGCACTCCTTTTCTCTGAGTTAATTTTCCAGGTATTACAATGAGCAAATACATTCTGGCCTTTAAGTTGCTCAGCTATGCTCTGTAAACAGAGACACTAAGGCAAGTCTAGTCCCAACCTCAGATGCAATCGGCAGTATATGCTTGAAACTGAAGTTCTTTTCTTTTTCTTACACTTTTTCTGTTCTGTTGCTATAAAATGAAGGCAGTAATGAATTTATTTAGGATAATTTTTCTTTGCATGCATTCAGAAATCTCTGATGATCCCTTTTAGTTTTCAATTTTTGCAATCTGTAGTAACATTTAAGGATGCTGCTTGCTCAAAAGATTGCTTACAATAAAAAGTTAGAATAGGAGAAGAGAATGTCTTGTCCTAGGTATTTTCTTTGCCTTGTTTCCTCTAATTTTTATAACACCCTCCAAAGTTAGGTTTCATTACCCCAATTATATGAAGTTGGACATTCTATATTTTAGAATATTATAATAGCTAAAATTAATTGAAAATATGCAAGACACTGTTTTATGAAAAGTCTTTACACAGAGGGTATGAAATTTAAGATTATAGAGCTTATAAACAATGGGTTCAGTATTTAAACCCAAGTCCCTTGACCTCAAAGACTGATCTCTTTCCATTGTGGCCTGGAGCCAGATTTTAAGTTGCTTGAATTCGTTTTCTCTATTTCTCCCTACCCCCATCTCCCTTTGAACTCAAGGGACTTGAAAAATACTGTAAGTAAAAAAGCTAATTAACTTCAAAGTTTGATAGAATAGTTTGTATTTAAAGCCATATAGGCAGCATTTGGTTAATTATTTTTTTATTTCATTTTTCAATTACAGTTTACCATCAATATTATTTTGTATTAGTTTCAGTTGTACAGTTAATTCTTTTAGTGCATTCTACATTTGATAGGACCTGACAAAATAAAATGCCCTTTCAAAAAGTGAGCAATCAACTCTTATTAAATTGCAAAATTAGGTTGTTTTTTAAAGACTAAAAAATGCAAACAAATGAAGAAATAGTAACATACAAAAAAATTTTTGCCTAGGTTCATGGCGTAGTTTGGCAGATTAGCACATTTCATATCCTGAATTTATAGAGCTATTAGGAATGCTAGTTAGTAGTAGTATTTTAGCTATGAGAATACATTTCAATAAAATAAACAAATTCAAATATTAAATCATGAGCATGTGTTCTGAACAACATATTAAGACTAATTAGCCAAAAGCAAATGTGAGGTGTTCTAAGTCTCCAGTTGAGAAATTTCTTGTATCTTGAGCAATGCTTTCTCCCCTACCCTACAGTTTGTTAATCATTTCGCTTGATGTTACTTGCTTACAAAGAAAACAGAAAAACACCAACCAAAACAAACAAAAGCAATTGCATTTAATAGTACTAGGTAAATTTTTTTCTTTTTCTTTCTTTCTTTTCTTTTTGTTTGTTTTGTTTTGCCCCTTCTTTCCACCCCTTCTTTTAAAGGAAGAAAGCTCTGTGGTGAAGTGGAATGAGGAACGGCATTGGAGTTAGATAAACCTGGGGTTTGAGTGCTGTCCCAACCACTTACTGTAACTCTGTGGTCTTGGGCAAGTACCCGGCTTCTTTAAGTTCTACTTTTCCTATTTATAAACAACCATTGCAAGGTTGTTGTGAAGCTAAATGTTCATGCAAGTAAAATGTCTGACAAAGGTTGAGTCATGGTAGGTAATAGTAAATGGTAATTACTTTTATTACAGTTAATAATAAGGCTGACTTGGGGATTAAAATGAGCAGTGGTGTGAAATGGTTTCGTTCTATTTTATCAACGAACTGTTGTGGTTGAGAAGAACTCAGAATTGTATCTATTGTTGTTAGCCACGTAAGACATGACCTTCAGTGGAACTCACTCAATGTAACTTAAAAATAGAAGTCTTACTCAGAAGAATCAAGGGAAAAAATGTTAAAAATAATAAGACAGTTCATCAAAATGACTATGCCAAGAAATCCAACTTAATAAGTATTACTAATACTAACCAGAAGAGATAATGGGAAAAAAAGATCACAATTTTAACCATTACTACTAATGATGAAAAGGTTAGAGATAATCTCATCAAGGTATGTATGAAACTCATATAGATGTAATTTTTAGTTATGAAATTTCACTGAGAAATATAAAAGAAGACCGAATAGATGGAGAAGTGTATCAGTGCTCATAGATGGGAAAATTGAATATTGTAGAGCTACCAGTTCTTGACACATTAACTTCCAGAATTAGTGGAATTATTGGGGACATTACAGTAGGATCTTTTTTGGAGGAAATATGGCAACAAAGTTCTGATGGGAACATAACTATGAACAACTAAAAGAAAATGTAAAGAAGAGTAATACATTAGTGAAACACATGAAAAAGCTGCAGTTATTAAAACTTTAAGTATTGTATAATATAGACAGAGCAATTTAATAACTCAGAAACAGATTCTGATAAGAAAACTGTATTAATGTATGATATAAAAAGAATAAACCACAGTTTAACAATTCATTAGTTGAAGGAGGTTATTTCCAACTTTTAGTGATTATGAATAAAAGTGCTGTTTACATTTACTAACATGTATGTGTAAACGTATGTTTTCATCTCTCTTGAGTAGATACCCAAGAGTGGAATTGCTGGGTCATAATGGTAGGCATATTTTAAATTTATGAGAAACTGCCAGATTGGTTTCCAAATATTTCTATCAGCAACATGTAAGAGTTCTAGTTGCTCAGCATCCTTTTCCAAAAACTTGGTATTGCCAGTTTTTAAAAAATTTAGTCATTCTATTGGCCGTGTAGTAGTATGTAATTATGGTTTAACTTGCATTTTCCTAATAAAAGTTGAGCATCTTTTCAAATGTTTATTTTTCATACATACATTTTCTTTGGTGAAGTGTGTGTTCAGAGCTTTCCCCCATTTTTAAATTGCATTGTTTTCTTATTGTTGAGTTTTGAGAATTTTTGTATCTTCTTTATATGTCTTTGACAAAAATGTGATTTGAGAATAGTCTCCCAATCAGTGACTGTGTTTACATTCTCTTAGTAGTAGCAAAATTTTATTTTAGTAAAGTCTGATTTATAAATTTTTCTTTCATGAATTGCATATAAAAGTTCTTTGTCTCACCCAAGGTCAATCATATTCTCTCCTATGTTTTCTTCTAGAGGTGTTACAGTTTTGCATTTTACATATCAGACTATGATCTATTTTGAGTTAATTTTTGTACAAGGTGTGAGGTTAGGTTGAGGTTCATTTTTTTGCATACAGACATGTAACTGTTTCAACACCATTTATTGAAAAACAGTATCATTTCTCCATTGAATTACCTTTGCTCCTTGTCAAAAATTAATTAATGAGAGGGTCTCTTCTTACACTCTTTGTTATGTTCCATTAACCATAGTGTCTGTTATTTTACCCATCACACATTGGCTTCATTATTGTAGCTTTATAGTAAGTCTTGAAATCAGTTATGGAGAATCCTCTAAGTTTGTTATTTTTAGGTTATTCAAGTTTCTTTGCTTTTTCACATTTGTTTTGGAGTCAGCTTGTGACTGTCTACCAAAAAAAAATCCTGCTGGGATTTTGATTGGGGTTCATTGAATCTATAGACCTAATTGTTACAGTATGTCTCTCCACTAAGGTCTCTTTGGTTTCTTTCATCAGTGTTTTGGAGTTTTAGCATAAAGACCATACACATACCGTGTTACATTTATACCTAAGTATTTCATATAGACAGTTGGCAAGAATCATCCACCTTTTATGGATTGAGACACAATTAGACTTACTGAAGGCCACAGTGCTGGGTAATTAGCAGCAAATTCAGGGTTTCAGGTGTGCTGGATCTGTCTAGTGTTTTTTCTACTCGTTTTTGTAGGCAGAAGATTCTCACGGTGGAAAGATGTGGACTTCGGAGTTTCTCAGTTTGGGTTCTATTCCGTCCTCCAGTACTGGCTAGTTGTGTGATGTGTTTGACCTCTCTAAGACTCATTTTCCTCATTCCAGGTGCCTACCTCACTGGACTGTGGTGAAGACTAAAGGAGACCACGTGTATGACATTTTTAGTGTGATGTTTGATGTACATGTAGAACACGTTCAATACCTTTGTTACTATTAGTAGCAAAAGCTAGTTGTTACAACCTTTCCCAGAGCTTGTCATCTTGTCTCATTAATTAAATGAATGGTTTCTGAATTGTGGAAAATTGGCAGTGAGCCAAGGACAAGCACTCACAACATGGTCCTTAAGTGCGAGACAGAAAATTTTTTATAAAACCTGTGTTATGTTATCCCCACTTTTCATGTGTCTCTCATAAAGTAAAAGGAATGCTTTGCGGTAGTGAATTGTGATTGGGGATTTTAGTGGATATGTTTTTATTTCAAAAGGTAAAACTTAAAGCTTTTCTTTAAAAGTGGTGGCTTTAAAAGTTTCCACATTTCTACAAAGTCTGGTTTAACTCAAGAAACTCATCAGCTTTAATATTAAGTTTCCCAGCTTTGTAAAGATCTGTGACCCTGCCCTGGCGTAACAGAAATGTGAAATGTAATCTGAGTATCAGTGTTATGCTAGCCTAAGACCTTTTACAAAAATAAAAACTCTCTATCGATAATTCATTTTCCCTAGAATGAGGCCTGTCTGAGATTCCTTTACTCTAAATCTACAAAGAGAAATGTGGACCTAATAAAAAGTATATATTTGAAATAAAGATACCAAACACTTAGGAAAACAGGCCTTAGTTAAGACAAGATAATTGTTATTTTTTGTTCTATTGATGTAAGGCAGAGGTTTGGATTAAGTATTGCTATTCTCTTTTAAAATTTTATTTATTTATTTATTTTTAGAGTGAGGGGAAGGGAGGGAGAAAGAGAGGGAGAAAGAGAGAGAGAGAAACACTGATGTGTGTGAAAGATACATCAATTGATTGTCTCCTGTGTGCTCCCAAATGGGTACTTGGCACAAAACCCAGGCGTGTGCCCTGACTGGGAATGGAACCAGTGACCTTTTGTTTTGAGGGATGATGCGCAATCAATTTAGCCACACTGGCCAAGGCACTAATGCATTTTTAATGTTTTGAATTTGGTTGTAAGATTAAGAACTGAGCCTAATACATTTAAATACATACCTTCTAGTTTTTGCTACTTTGTGATTGAACAGAAGATGCCATCAATATTGTAGTACATTTAGTGTGTCTTCTGAATATGGCGAAGAATAAAAAAGTTTTAGAATAGGATGGAGCAGTGTTTTTATTTTTTCAATATCTAAAGATATTGAAAAGCAAGTGTGAAATCATTGTTTCAATATTTTTTAAATTACTGATTTTAGAGAGAAGGGAAGAGAGTGAGAGAGAGAGGGAAACATCCATGTGAATGAGAAACATCGATTGGTTGCCTCTTGCATGTGCCTGGACTGACGACCAAACCTGCAGCCCAGGCATGTGTCCTGACCAGAATCGAACTCATGACCTTTTGGTTTACAGGAGGATGATCCAACCAACTGAGCCATACTGGCTGGGGCAAGAGTGAAATAACTATTGAAGGAATGAAAAAGTTAGAAATTGAATTTTGCAAAAGTATTTCCATAATTTTGCAAGAGGCTATAGAAGAATTCCAGGCTGTATTCCTGACCTAGATTCTTGTGAGTGGTCTGTGTTAGTTATATTTACAAGTACTTTTTCCAGTATCTGTGCAATACTTTTTTTGTAGTCATTTTAGTTCAGCAACAATGCTGTTATAAATTTACATTTCTTTCTTCAATAAGATTTGCATCATGAATTGACCGAGGATACAATTTTTTCATTTAAATTTTTCCTTTCCTTCATTTATGGTTCTTTCTTATCTGCAAAAGACTAACACACTATTGTACCAAACTGCTTGAGTCTCCAGACATCGTAGTTAATTACAGCATCCAGAAAAGTTTCCAGAAAGAGGCATGGAGAGACCAAGGGCACATTAATGAGGACATACTATCATAGTTAATATTTTTCTAAAATCAACTTATTCTACATCAACTGTAATTCAGAAGAGGTTTACATTTCAGAATAAAAATTAGACATGAAACCAAAAAAAAAAAATAAAATCAACTTATTCTCATCAAAGCAGCTACAAATAGTAAAATGCAATTAATATTTGCTACAAGATATAATGGACTTTTTACTGAGCAGGGACATGAAGTGGTTTAATGGCTAGACACAGAGAGAAGCCTACCAGATGTATGAAAGGTCCCTAAAGGTCTTTAGTATGTTCAAGGAGATATAATCTCTTACCAGGGCAGGTGTTTGTGCACGGGGTGGGTGAGGGGACTTAAGAGACTTCTAAACAAAATCACTGTATTCTTTTTTAAGTGCTGAACATGTTCATTTCTTGGCCCTTGATAGGGAATGTTTGAAAAAGTGCAGTGTTTGATTTATAGATTTTACTTATTTATTTTTACAGAGGGGGGAAGGGAGGGAGAAAGAGAGGGAGAGAAACATCTAACAATTACCTCTTGTGTGCCTGCAACCCAGGTACTTGCCCTGACCAGGATTCAGACTGGCAACCTTTTGGTTTGTGGGATGATGCCTAACCCACTGAGCCACACCAGTCAAGACTGCAGTGTTTGATTTGAATGCAAAGATTACTTTGGCTACTTTTACATCAAACTCATCCCACAAACAGAAATTTATTGTCTTTTCTTGGGGCCTTTATATGTCTACTTTCAAACAGTTTGGCACGAGATTTTAGTTTCTTATTCTTCTTCAGGGTTCAAATCACTATGTTTCATTGGTCTTCAGAAGCCAAACAAAAAGAAGAAAACATTGCCAAAGGTTGCAGTCTCTCTGCTGACATTTACTTTCTAACATTAACATTCTTTTCTATTTCCTTACAGGGTTTGCTAAGAATTATAGGGCACTGAAAGGAAACCTACTACTGAAATGACAGAATTTATTCCATATTAACTCTTAGGCAACCAAATGAGCTTCTGGCATTTTACTCAGACTTTGTCAGTGATTACCTTTTTGTGTCCTGTTCATGTTTTGTTCCTATTACTACCCATTAGTCATGTTGCAGACTCCTTTGTGCTGCTCTGGTGCCTATGATCCTACCTCATTAAAAAATCAGCACTTCATCTCTTTTCTTTGGCTATAGGTTCTTCCCACTGCTTCTCATAGTCAAATTTTTCTTTCTTGTCATTTTGCTAGCTTCCTAGTAAATTGCATTGTTCCTGCATTAATTCCTATCTGGTTCCATAAGAATGTCAAGAACTGTGAAGGCTCTCAGATTTTACTCTACTTACAAGCTAGCAAGTTTCACAACTAAATGGTGATTTACATTTATTACTGTTGCTCATTCTATTTATTTAACTGGAGTCATTTCATCTGAGGTTGATCACTGGAATATGTATGGGCTGTGGATTCTGTGCTTCAAACAGGAAAGATACAGATGTCTCTGGGCTTGGCTTTGGCCTCTTTTCCTTTGATTAATTTGGAGAGGAATGCTAACATGATAGTGTATTTTTGTCTTGATACATCAGCTCCCTTCCTTGCACTAGAGTGGTTTGTCTTGCTGAAGTATTTGCCATTCACCCCACGGCTGTTAGTACCAATAAATACTCTTTTTTCATCCTCTCTGAAACCACGTCCTAAACCTTTTCTGGTTTTGTTGTTGTATTTGAAGGAACCCATATTGGTAATGTATAGAGCCAGGCATATGTAGGATACCATTTTATTCTCTAGTTAGATGGTTTATAACTGTAAATTTAAATGCAATGATTACTTTGGATACCTTCATATCAAAATTGTCCTGTAAGTTCAAATTCTCAGAGAAAAACACAAATTTATTGTCTTTTCTTTGGGCCTTTATATTTCTATTTTCAAACAGTTTCAAAACTGCCATGGTAACAAGTCTAATCCTAGGCTTTTATTGAACAAATCTTGTCCACAGGGTATAACAAAGGCTGTGTGGCCTATGAACTTGACATCTGAATTTTGGTTATATTATTTTATTAGGTATCCCTTTCTACCAGTGATTCTGTTAATTTTTGCAGCACTCCAAACTACTTTCAGCTTATTTGTTGGGGATAAGTATTATAGGGATCATATTATGACCTTTTTGTATATGAGAAAAGAAAAGCACAAGGTTAGCTAATTTTCTTGAGGTCATAAAATTAGTAAGTGAAAGAGCTTGATTTAAACTGCAGCTGTCTGCCTCTACAGCCCTTAATCATCACTGACTGCTTCACTTTACTGCCTCTTCAAATTATTGTCATATGAGTTATAAGTAATAGATGTTATGGGTTCACACGAAAGGCAATTGGGTTAGAGTGTATAGAGGTGTAAGTTTCAGCAGATTATTGAAGTAGGGGATAGGTTGCAATATCTGGAGATGAGAGAACATTTCAAGAGGAACAGAATGAACAAATGTTCAGAGATGGGACTAGAAATAATGTGTTCAGGGGATAACAAAGAGTTTGAATTAGTTTTATAGACATAACTAATGGGACTTCTGGCCAAGATGGTGGCATAGGCAGACATGGCTCACCTCTTCACACAACCACATCAAAATGACAACTAAAATATGGAACAACCGTCACTCAGAACCAGCAGAAATCAAGTTGAATGGAAGTCTGACAACGACAGAATTAAAGAAACCACATCCATCCAGACTGGTAGGATGGGCGCAGATGCAGAACAGGCTGGTCCCTCCCTGACGTGTGGAGGATGAAAAGTTGGGAGGGCTATCTCAGGAACCAGGAGTCCCAGCCCCACACCAGGCCCCCCCAGCCCAGGGTTTCAGTGCCAGGAAGATAAGTCCCCACAACCTCTGGCTGCAAAAACCAGTGGGGATTGAGTCAATAGAAGAAACTGCTGGAGCCCAAAACAGTTCCTCTTAAAGAACCCACACACTGACTCACCTACTCAGACTCACTCCCTCTGAGCTGCAGCACTGGGGTAACAACTGAAAGACACCAGTGGTGTACAGGGAGAATCGGAAGTGTCTGGCATCAAGGCGAGCAGAGGCCATTGTCCCTTTTCTAAACCCTCCCCACACAGAGCTGGCAAGCTGGTGCCATTTCTGAGACTCCATCAACCTGGCTACCACTGACCTGCCTTGGAGATCCCCAGAGACTCCACCCCACCCAACTTACAGGCCCAGCCAAGTTACTTTCTATATGAATGGCTGGTCCCAGATTTTGGGACCAGAAAAATATTATTTTAAGCATTCTGGTCATTTTGGGTGGAGGGAAGGTCTTGCCATGAAGTTCTCATTGGCAGGTTTACAGACAACTAAGCATGGCTTCCTCATTTACAAAAAACACATACACATGTAAATACACACACAGTAGAAATAATGTGAAAGCATTTAACTCTGTCAAAGAAATGTCAGGCTTACATAGCCCAATAAAAATAAGAATAGTGATTGAGATGGGAGGCTGATTCCTTTCTGATGTTTTGGGCTGAAGAAATCTGAACTCTCTTCTGGATTTTGGCACATACATAAAATAATACCCATATTCGACACACCCATATACAATATATTTATTCATTTGGTAAATTTACAAATTAGAAAAGGTGGGAGGAGCAGGGAGATAAGCTGACACCAAAGATTAGGAACTGAAGAAATTTAGGAGGTATAGAGTTGGTATAGAGTTGGTATAGAGTTGGCCAAGTGGGAAGACATTTATGGAATCCTTTGTTTTGACTTGTATGAATAAGATGCTTGTGATGGCATAAAAATATTTGCAGGTTTATTTTCTAGAATAGAGAAACAAACTCCTTTAAAACTTTCCTTTTAAGATTCTGGATTTGCAGTTATCTAGTAACTTTTAAGAAATCATCAAAAATTACATTAAAGATTATTTTTTTCAAGCTAAACTTTTATCTGAATAATGCCGTTTTACACAGCGCCTTATCCATTCAGAAGTATAATTTGTATCATAGATTTCTCTGGGCTTTTCAAACCTAAGCTCATGACTATTTTGGAATGGGGCTGTTCCTATACAATATGTGAAACGTTTTGTTTTATCTGCAGTTGATTTTAACTGCAAGCTTTTGCAAATGTTTGCAGAGTCCTATGTTAATACTCTGTCAACCTGTGCTGAAAATGCTTTTTTTACTGATAAAATGAGTAATAATAATAGCACAAACTAAATCTTAACTGAACTTTAAATGTGCCTGCATTAAATGTCCAAAGCCAAGGACTTCTAAATATTTTCATCTCAAGAATTGTTTGAAATGTATTTAAAGAAAATGTTTATTGCAGCACTGCTTTCCATTTCCTAAGTGATTTTACTAGAGGAGGATGAATTTCATCCTACGGTGATTGTAGGACAATAAGATCTCGTCCGAAGCTGCTTTTAGTATAAGCCCCAAGAAATGAGGCGGGCTGAGGATCACCAACACGGCCAGAGGTCCACGTGTCCACTGGTAACCTCCTAACCTCTCAGGCCTCTCAGTCAGGCCTCTCAGCTGGGGCTGGCAGCAGCTGGGGTTCTTTCCTTTTTCCTGCCTGGCTTTTCACTGACA
The DNA here is from genome assembly GCA_004027735.1 of Carollia perspicillata. NCBI lineage: Eukaryota > Metazoa > Chordata > Mammalia > Chiroptera > Phyllostomidae > Carollia > Carollia perspicillata. The sequence goes on along the minus strand of PVKM010002048.1, from coordinate 19,916 downwards.
TGGAAGGCCAGCAAGAGGAAGGAGAGAAAAATTGAAGGCTGGATCCTAATCATCAAATATGTAGCTGGAATGGGCATGGAAATCATCTAAGTCAAACTCTTCCCCCTTCCATCCCTCCTCTTTTTTTAAAAGAAATTAGGAACTTAATGTCCAGTACCCTGTGCCCTAATTTATATGATAATTTTCTAGGTCTGAATAGTCATTTAAGTTACACACACATACTCACAATTTGATAATGAGGGGGCATCCACATGATTTAGGAGACTCTGTTTTACTAGCTTTTCTTCCTGATATTTTCAGGTAGAATGTAAACATACCTATATCCCCCTGAGTATACATCCAGGTAAGGAAAGCCTCCATAGTGTGAGTAATGGGAATGTGAAATCTGGGGAAGTGACATAAAATTTTTAAAAAGAATATTTATTTTCTAAACCCTTTATTTTGGAAAAGAGATTCAAATTGTGATTGGTTTTATCCATTGATTAGGATGATGTAGTAAACTTTCTCATCTGGGACTTATTATTTCTTCACCTTAAAGTTTCAATTCTCCATTAACTTGTTCCTGGGAAGAAAATAGTAACCTGCAATTTCAGCTGAGGCACAGTCTTGTCTGATCTATGTAAGCTACCACAGTTGACCATCTGAGCCTTAGGCATTTGCAGCTATACAATGGGATTATTTATTATTTAACATGTTGTCATTTCCCACTTGCTCTCAGAGCCATGTAGACAAGCATAGGCCCTGCTTTTGGAGATTTCCAATCCAGAAAAACTAATAATACACAGACCCACACACATAGAATTGTAGGGTCAACGAGCCAGAAGATGAAGAATACTGGAAATGAAAATGAGAATGTCTTATAATTATGAACAATACACAGTTTCATGTACTTTACTGTATATATTTCCCAATTTAAATAAACTAAGTAGGGTAGAGAGTGAATTTGAACTAGAATATATTTTATTCATACTTACAAAGTTGTCATGAATACTGAAGAAAAATGGAGTTCATTTTATTAAGAAAACATTAAATCTCAGTTAATAATGTCTCTTTCCTTCTCTCCTTTGCAGAATATGCATGTAACTGCTCTGCGGTTGGAAGTGTGGATGGGAATCGCTGCAACCAGACCACAGGGCAGTGTGAGTGCAAGCCAGGTTATCAGGGGCTTCACTGTGAAACCTGCAAGGAGGGCTTCTACCTGAACCATACTTCTGGGCTCTGCCTGCCATGCAAATGTAGTCCACATGGAGCCCTGAGCATAGTCTGCAACAGGTAAGCAGCAGCGGATTGACGTTCATTTTGTATGATCAAGGAAAATAAGGCTCCTGCCCTCGAGCACAAGACTGGTCTAAGTAAAGAGGAAGACTTACAAAGTATTGCATATACTTTTATTCTTTCATTTTATGTATTATATTACATTTAATGCCAAGATTACAAAGCTTCTAATTTACAGATTTAGTTCTTCAGAAGCACCTGGGCCATGAATTTTGCTTTGTGATAGTTTCTCTAAATTTTATGGACAAAAATTATTGAGGAAGCAATCTTCTTTCTGGAAGCAGTAAGGTTTAGGCATTTCTAGTGGAAACAATCCTGTTTATTAACATACCATTGGAGTTACAGGAAATGTATTCTTTGATTTATTTTCATCTTATCAAAATTCTAGAACTGTTTCTTTGCAGGCTTAAACTTGATAATATGTTAATTTCTTTAACTAGTGGCAAAAGACTGGTTTCACTCTTATGTACCAGAATATTTTGGGGGACCAAAACTAGATTAGCAGGAATTGTTTGAAAATTATCTTTAAAATAGTATGGTATTTGGAGGTGACTTAAACTAGTAAAACAGTACCCCCAAATACGAGAATTTGGGGGGTACTTCTCCTACATTGAAAATAATTATTCTTTGACCTTGTGTGAGCATGTAGCTTTTTGAATTGGAATCTACAAAAATTCAAATAAGCCGTGGCTGATGTAGCTCAGTGGATTGAGCGCGGGCCTGTGAACCAAACAACCGCGGTTCGATTCCCAGTCAGGGCACATGCCTGGGTTGCAGGGGCCAGTTCCCAGCAGGGGACGCACAAGAGGCAACCATACATTGATATTTCTCTCCCTCTCTCCTTCCCTTTCCCTCTAAAGATAAATAAATAAAATCTTTTAAAAAATTCAAATGAAATTTGTGGATCCCAATTCAAAAAGTTAATAGACAATGTTATGTAAAGAAAAGGACACAAGCTTTAGAATCAGTCTAACCTGGGTGTGGATCCAAATTTGCTGTAATTTAGGAGCTGTGTGTTTCTGGTGAGTGATTTCATTTCTCTGAGCCTCAGGTTGTTCTCAAGCTTGTTGTGAAGTTATGTGAGTAGAATGTATATAAAATTCCTAGCACATATCACTTAATAAATTCTGGTTTGCTTTAATTTCAAAGGAATATTATTGGCTCTATGAAGGAATATTTTTTAAGGAAATTTCAGCTCCATGGCAGAGAAGTTTCCTTATACTTAGCAGATTTTTTGTATGCTTTATAATCATAGTGTACTATTATACAATACTGTATCATACTGTACTTCAAAAGTGAAGTGAACTATATCCAAAAGTGAAGTTCACTTCAATGTAGAAGTGAACTTGATTAAGAAATTTATAATTTCAAGTGCAACAAAAATAAATTTATGATGCTTGTTATGTTACATAGTTATTTGTCATAATGCTCATAATGACTCCTGTTTATTTATTTATTATTCTCACCCAAAGATATTTTTTCATTGCTTTTAAAAAGAGAAAGGGAGAGAGTGAAGCACTGACGTGAGAAATATCGACTGGCTGTCTCTCATATGCTCCTTGACTAGGGATCGTACACTCCCAGGCCAGGGTCATACATACCTGGACTGGGAATCTAACCCACAACCCAGGCGTATGCTCCAACTGGGAGCTGAACCAGCCACATTTCAGTTATAGAACGATGCTCTAGCTAAATAAGCCACACTGACCAGGGCTACAACTCTCTTTATGTAGGTTATTAAGTCACAAAGATCGTAAGTGGCAGAGAAAGTATTCCAAATTAGGTCTTCCACTTCCAGGTCCAGTGTCCTTCTCATCTTGCCATACGGCTTTTATAATGAGAAAACTGTTCATCATTCTGTTATTTGAGGTTGAGAATGTAGTAGTTGTTCACATTGCTTCCTTTACTCCCCCAAAACATGCTTATGCAAGTTATATTCACAAGGTTCACATTTCTTACCATTTTAAAAGATGAGATTTTTTCATTCTGGTGTCCTATGGCATGTTCACTACTAATATTAGGATAAGATTCTGCAAACACATTTACGTTGAGTACTTCGGGAGAGAGAGAAAAAGTGTTTACTTCTAAGCCTATACGTAAAAGAAGTCTTTAGAAGGACAACATGGGAGCCAAGCACTACAGTTCTTACTACCAGAAAGGAAGTTGAGTTGACCTGAGACTAGAGGAACAGAAAGGGGAAGCTGTAGGACTATGGGTTTGGGCAAGAACACTTGGTGACCTGTGAGGAAATACCTCTCTGTGTTGTGCTGTGCTATACATTATGTGTAGGTGTTAAGCGAGAAAGGATATTTCAGGCAAGTAGTGTGAGGTATAGTAGAAAGGAAGTGGAGTCTGAAATTAGTAGATTTTGATCCCATTCTTGGTTTAGACACTTATTAACTGTACAACAGTGATTAAGATGTTTGACCTCTCTAAGCCTTGGTGTTTTCATCTGTAAAATAAAATTAATGTACGTAACATAAAGGATTTTTGTAAAAAGTGTGTGTGTGTGTGTGTCAACTTACATTGTGACTGGCACATAGATTCAGTTTTATAGCTTCCTAGGAGTTGAATCTATGTTTTAAAAAAGCAAGGAATAGAGTTGGTGATTCACAAATGAGAAGGACTCAATCAATCAGACTTGGCTGTGAGTAGGGATTGAGGTATTTGTTTTTGTTGGTAGGTTAAAGAAGAAATTGTTCATTCTAACAGAAAAAAATTAGATTATTTTTCCATTTTCATAAAGAAACCTATTAAACCTTTTATAATTGGACATTTTATATTTTAGAATAAAATAATAATAATAATAATAATAATAATAATAATAATAATAGCTAAAATTAATTGAACACATGCCAGGCACTATCCTAAGCCATTTACATGTAGTAATTCATTAATTCTCACAGCAACCATATCAGGTTGACACTATTATTATTCTCATTTGCACAGGAAAAATATTGCAAGTTGGGTAATTTGCCTGACTTACAAGGTAACAGCCAGTGAGTAAAAGAATTCGTATGGAAACATTTGCAATCAGGATCTAGGCTATGTATTTCTATTCACTATGCTGGTGCAGCCTTTTTCAAAATCTCAGATACTGAGCAGAGTGAGTGAGTGTTGTAAGAAACTTTGATGCGATGGTGCGGACTATTTAGGAATTTCTTATGGCTGTATTCTGGTAATCAGATCCTGACTTCAATGTGATGCTCATGCTGTATAAATAACTTCTTGGTTAGAACCAATCCATTTTAGCATGGTAGAAACTGAGAACATCAGAGGATCAGATCTTCAATGAATAATTATCAGTTACAGTATTGATTATATTGCCATCTCTTTGTGTTCAGTCTGTTTTTTTAAAGATTTTTATTTATTTACTCTTAGATGGGAAGGGAGGGAGAAAAAGAGGGAGAGAAACATCCATGTGTGAGAGATACATCAATTGGTTGCCTCTCGCATGCCCTCAACTGGGGACCTGGACTATAACCCAGGCATGTACCTTGATTGGGAATTGAACCACCAACTTTTTGGTTTGCAGACCAGCACTCAGTCCACTGAGCCACACCAGCCAGGGCTATGTTCAGTCTGTTTTAATTTTAAAAAGTGAGGAGTAGAATTGGTGACTCACAAAAGAGAACTAAAAACTTCGGAATGAAAACAATATTGTTTTGCTCTTGTGAAGAAAACGTACAATTTATGCAAGATTAAAGTACACAAAACTACTAAAAACCAATACAAAACAGTGTTAAATTTCTAAATTTTAGGGTGGGGAGAGAACACGAATGAGCTGAAGTAATAAGGAAAGACTTTCAGGAGAAGGTGGGAACTATAATGTGCCTTCCAAGCTATGATTTGGGGACTTAGAGAGATGAGAAGAAGACCTTATCAGAAGGGAAAAGACTATGTAAATTTAAGTGAATTTTATAAGATTATAAAAGATGAGAAATCTGATCTTCTAACACCTACTCAAATTCTTTTGTTTTAAACTCCCCGTTCTCTTTTTAAAAATAAATAAGAGTAGAAACATGGACTCAATTCTGTCCTGATTGTCTAATACATCAGACAAAACCCATGGAACAAACAACTGGCTTTTTAAAAGTTCATTTCAACATTCTTTATGCCCATATATTTCAGTGGGAGTTGTCCCAGCGAGGCTAGAATTTGGCTACAGGAGGCAGATGTGGGTTGAGCAATGCCTTTGTGTATAAAAACAAAGTTCTTTATGTACTGACAGATGGCCACCCCCTCACATCACCATTGGTGTTCCAACCTGTTTAACTGGGATGTAGTTGGTTTACAATATCTTCTTATTTTTGCTTTTGGAATTCACTTTCAGTATTATCCTGATTTACATTTAGACATATGTTTAATAAATGAATGAAGAAATCACATAGCATTTTTTCTCAAAGAGTACTGTGCCTAGTGAGAGGCTGAGTCTCTTAATACAGCTCTTGAAATATTTCAGGGCTGGCTTTATATCTAGGGAATTATATACATATTTGAGATTAAAAACATGTATTCGTATACTAGTATACGGGGCACATCATTTTAGACTCTCTCTGTAAGATAGCAAAGAAGCTCTGTAGCAGTGTAATATCCTTTTCATAAAATCTGTGGTTGTTGCTATACTGTATATTTTGAAATATTTACTACTTTGCACTTTTAATTATGGGACTGTGCCCAGGACAGAGAGCAAAATTTTACTCATGAAGTAAACTTATGCTGAAATAAATGTCAAGCAGAAAGATGACAAAACCTCCCAGGCTCACATTTATATGGGGCTCTGAAAATCACCTTGTGTAATAATTGGGAATAACAGATGCTTGTATAAACTCTAACTTTTTACTTTGCCTGTAATTCTTGAGAGATCGAGAAAAAGATATTTGATCAGTAGGTATAATTAATAATTGAAGAAAGCTTTGTCATTTTATTCACTCATTTCATTTAATAAAGACATTGCATTTGCCCTCCTGGCTGGTGTAGCTCAGTGGATTGAGCGCGGGCCTGCGAACCAAACACCCGCGGTGCAATTCCCAGTCAGGGTACATGCCTGGGTTGCAGGCCAGTTCCCAGCAGGGGACACATGAGAGGCAACCATAGATTGATATTTCTCTCCCTCTCTCCTTCCCTTTCCCTCTGAAGATAAATATATAAAATCTTAAAAAAACAGCCATTGCATTTGCTGATTACATGTCCAAAGATATTATCCCTGTGCTCAGGGATAATAGAAATTTACTGCCAGAGGAAAGATAGAAATGCAAACAAAATATGAATATTCATAAAGTACACAGGCAATTCATGGAGGTCTTGAGAGAGGAAGTTGCATCTAAATTGAGACTTGAAGGATGAGTAGAGGTTTGTATGAAAGAATGAGGCATCTTTAGTATATTGCAAATAGTTCACTATTTCTTGAAGGCGAGGGATACTTGGTAATGGTGGAGAGGAAGGGTTGAAGGAGAGTGGCAAGTGCTAAGAGATGAGACTTTTGTCTGTTTACTGTTGTATTTCTAACACCTAGAACAGTACCTGGCACAAAGCAGACTCAGTAACTACTTGAAGAATGAACAAATGAATGAGTGAAGAATAAACAGGGGCAGGCCATAAAGGACCTGCTATTATTTTATCCAGTGAAGAATACTGAGTAAGGAATGACATCAGATTTGCTTTTTAGAAGAATTACTCTATCAGAAGTTGGGTGGATATAGAGAGTGAGCTCAGGCAAAGAGATCAGTGAGAAGGCTATGTAACAATCCAAGCAAGAGAGGTTAAAGGCCTGATCTAAGGCATTGACATTGGGAATGGGAGACATTGACATTGGCATCTGGAGAGCAGAGAATCAATGTAAGAAATATTGGGAAGGTAAAATCTATAAGACTAGGTAGTTGATGTGTGTATAGAAAAAGGGAGAGACAGAGAAATAACTCCCATGTTTCTTTCTGACTTGGGCACATGAGTGAAGAGCTATTCCATTAACTGGATAAAGAATATAGATAAGCAAGTTGGAAGGATGAAATTATGATGATGTTAGATTTCAAACGTGTTCATTCTGAAATAATTGTGGGGCATTCGGATAGAGATGTCTGGTAGACAGTTGCATATACGTGGTATATCAAAGTCAAGAAATATTAACTAGAGTTTTTTTATTACTTCATGACTTTTATTAACCCATATACAGTTACTTGTCTTCTGGTTTGTTGAAGCAATAGGTCAGACAACATTTGCCACAACAATGTCTGTCAAAGTGGCTGGCCATAAAAACTCCAGCACCACATTCATCTGAAGGGCACTCCCGACGAAGGCGACTGATTTCGCCATTCTCATCCACTTTGTAGTATTTCAGGACAGCCAGCTTAACCTTCTTTCTCTTATGCTTGTTCTTCTTGGGAGTGGTGCAAGACTTCTTCCTTTTCTTAGCACCACCACGAAGTCTCAACACAAGGGGAAGAGTCAACTCCTTTTGAATATTGTAGTCAGACAAAGTGCATCCATCTTCTAGTTGCTTGCCAGCAAAGATCAGTCTTCGCTGATCAGGAGGAATTCCTTCCTTATTCTGGATCTTGGCCTTTACATTTTCTGTTGTATCCAACGGTTCAACCTCGAGCGTGATGGTCTTCCCCATAAGGATTTTCTCGAAAATCTGCATCCTGGCGGCAATTCCACCGCAGATGGCAGATCAGAAAGGGGGAGTTAACTAGAATGTTTTTTGTGCTATTTTAGAGGAGAGCAGAACAAAGCTTTATAGTTTTAATTTTATTTTAAAATAACTTTATTATATACTTCTATTATTATTCTTGCAATTACATCAATCTCGTTTAAATTACCTTTTTTTTGGTACACTTTATGATTTTTTCCTTGAAGGTAGACTTTTAAAAGGTAGCCATCTTGGTCAAAAGCAGGTAATTGATCTCAGCATCTATCCTATCATGATCCATTAGTTTCAATAAATGTTTGTACAGTGCCAAATGGTTTATGTCTTAGAAGCTATTTTAAGTGCCTTATACTAGTATCATGTTAAGTTTATAGTAAAACAAATTAGACTAAAATTTTAATGTTAATAAATGGCCAGACAGGGGCTTGTTCAGAAAAAGGCACTGAGTGCATTGAGGTTTAAATATACACAATTATAGTTTGGAAAGTTCTATGTGTTTATCAGTGCATTTCTGTCTTAAATCCTCCATTCAGTACAGCTCTTGGTCTGCCCTTCTGGTCTTCTAATTAAGTACATATCAGCTTTAATAAAATGAATGAAGAAAATACCTTTTAACCCCCAGCTCTTGGTGACCCTTGGTGAACATTAACATGTCTCTGTGACTTGATGTAGTTGCTATTGATCAAACATGTTACTTTCCCTAAAACCATGTTGCAGACTCTTCTATTTGTTTTATTTTTACTAAGCCACTTCTATGTCAGTTTTAAATTTTTAATAGAAATATTTTTAAGTAAAAGTTTTGTTATCGATAATATTAAAACATGATGCTTCTTCTGAGAGTCTCCCCCAAAGCTGCAGTTACGCATCTACTGATAGCACAAATAACCAAGTTCATACAAATGCAGTATTTGGTACCAAGGTGTTTATTTGTTCAACAAATTTTGTGCAGGATACTTTAATAGACTTTGGGGGAAATACAACATGAATAGGACCATGGGAAGACCAAAGAGCTTCTGGTCTAAGAAAAAATATTAATATATATATCAATGTGTATATATGGCACCAAATAAAAACTGACCCACATCATAAAACAAAATATTAAGGGGATCAGGAAACTGGGAGATATCACTTATAGCTGGAAAAATCAGAGATGGTTTCATTGAGGAGGATAGGTTTTGACTTCAGTTTCGATGAAAGGAAAGGATTTAGACAGAAGTGGGGAAAGTGGTTACAGAACAGGAAACAGCAGGATTAATGTCTCAGAGATGTGCTTACACGGGATGTAAGATGGAAGAGGAGTGAGGGCAGAAGAGACAAATTTGGCAAATCCTGTTGGAGTTGGGTCACAGAGGGCCTAAGGGCCAGACAAATGATGTGGATTTTATTCACAAAGCAATTTTTAAGCAGAAGAAAGGTTAGCACCGTATTCTAGCAGTAGTAGAATGGCTGGATGTAAATAGGGAGAGATTAGAGACAGAATGGAAACTGGTGAGGGCCAAAATTAGAGCAGTACTAGCAAGAATGGGTAGAATATTGAGAGAATGGAGAATAGTGAGAATGGTGATGTGCCCCATGATAGCAGTGTTTCTGTGCATCATTCTCTAGAAAGTTTGTGATTTTGCATTAATACATACACACAAATCTAAAGGTAGTTTCCATTTCTGAGTTGAATTTAGGGATTTGCTCAGTCCCAGCGTGCCTTCTCAGGCCCACACCCTCTCCCTATGCTTACCATTCTTCCTTTGTTGCAGGCTCCAGGAATTGCATCTGCTTTTCTATGCATCAGTAGTTGCTCCTGACACTGTATCCCATGGTATTTTTATTTCCCGTAAGCCTTGCTGCTGAATGTCAAGTAGTGTCCCCATACCTGTGTTCTTCCTATGTTGCTAAAAATAAATCTGAGGGTTCTTTATTTTTTGAGTTTTAAAAACTATTCATTTTTATAGAGAAGCCTGTTGGGATAGCAAATATAATAGATATGGGGTAGTTGAAAGCTTATATAACTGACAAACTTTTCTACAAACAGGGTTCAAATATAGGCATACCTATTTTTTCAATTAATTACTCTGACACTCATATACTTACTTCAGTAGCATAAGTCCAGTGTCCTCCTTTTGAGGCAACCTATTCTCCATCAGTTAACTACTAATTTTTCAATAACTCTAGGATTCAATCCTCCTCTCATGCTAAGTATTAAAAGAATGTGATTCTGATCAGTTCACTGATATTGTCGTTTGTTACTCCTGCATGAATTGCTGGGCTGAGGCCTGGCCCTGAATAACCTGCCCCACGATGCTTACTCAGTATTCTAATGAAGCTTTTATTGGTCCAAAGTTGTTGGCAGCTACAGTATTTTGAGGGAGGATGAACCCACTTCCTTAGTGCCAGTTCCTTCAAAAATAAAGCTCTAAATTGGGGCTCCAAAGTTATAGGTCTTAATAATCATCTTGTTCAGTTTATTAAATACGGGCGCATCCCAGTGTGCAAGCCAGCTCCTTTTATAGAACATTTTATAGAATGTTCTATACACTTATTATATGTTCACTATATACTTACATACTTAAGGGAAACCTAGCTTCAATGATTCTTCACCCAGTTAGGAGGATCTACTTCAAGGTTATTTTCTGTCATTGCCCAAATGGCAAAGCGATTATAAACTTCTCTTGCTAAAAAAGAAAGAAACCACAAATTTAATCTCCAATTAGCTATCTACCTGATAGGACATTTTACTATACTTAAACATCTTATAAACACATAGAGTTTTTTCTGATTCGTAGTTTGACTTCTTTTAAGATGAAAATGCCATGCAACTTGGCCAATACTACTAACATTATTACTACCACTCTCCACCCTAGACTGAACAGCATTAACATTTATTGAATGTGCCAGGCTAAGTGCTTTATATATACTACCTTGTGAGGATAAAATAACAACTGATTGAAATGGTATTATTTTACAAATGAAGAAACTGAGACTTGAGTAACTTCCCCCAAAACAGACAACTAGTAAGTGGCAGAAACAGACTCAAACCAATACCCGTCTGACTAGACTGCCTTCAGTAGGTCCCAGGGTTTATTAATTGAGTGGCTGAATCTCTACTTATTTTCCAAATAAACATGATAACCATACTAAGTTTAGTTACCACACAGATTCCTAGCATGAAAAATTATCATTGGAGTGATCAGGATATCATCAGTAATAAGTCAATGGCTCTCACGTAGTCCCTAATAAGATGGGATGAGAAGTACACATTGCCCCTGTGACATCCTTCCCCCAAATTTATAACCTCCGTCTAGTTGTGACAGGGCATCACAGAAACTCAGACTGAGGAGCATTTTACAAAATATCTAACCAGTACTCTTCAAAAGCTTCAAGCTCATAAAAGACGAGGAAAGACTGAAAAACCATTGGATTGGAGGAGGCTAAGGAGACAAGGGAAGCAAATATAAGGATTGGATCCTGGAACAGAAAAAGGACATTTTCCTCGAATATAAAAATTAGAGGATAAATTCTATAGTTAAGTTAATATATCATAGCACTGTTAATTTTTAGTTTTGATGACTATACCATGGTTATATGAGAAATTAACATTAGAGGAAGTTGGGTGAATGATATACAACTATCTGTACTGTCTTTACAACTTTTCTTTAAATCTAGTATTATTTCAAAATAAAAAGTCAATAGAGTTGTTATTTGGAGCAGCTAGTCAAGGGAGTATGGATAATATCACTATCTTATTATGACGACAGAGTTGTTTCTGGTGATAATTCTTAGCCTTCGTTCTGGAAGAGGAATCAGGATAAGGAAATAAACTTACTCCACTGGCATAAATATCTGCCATTTTAGGTGTATGGCATTATGGTTAGAATAGTCAATCAAATTCATAGCCTATTTTAATGTTTTAAATATCTTTTCTCTCTAAAGTTTTAAAAGAAGAGCTTCCGAAGCTTATGTTAGACTTAGGCTGACATAGAAGGATGCTTGTTGTCACAAAGAAGGCTTTGTCTTCTCCTGCGTCCCTTGAAAGAAAATTAAATCAGCATAACTTTTTCCATCTCAGATGTTTTTTTTCATAGCAATGTTTCAAGGGTGGAGAAAGAAATAGGGGATTATACATCTTTTTTTCTCTTTGGATTTGATTTCCATTTAAAATATGTAAATTTTTCAGTCCCAGAGAGAGAGGTGGATTTGGAGTTTCTCTAGATTCCTATGAAAAAGTACAGAAGTGCTTCGGCCATGATTATTTTGCTATTCAAAGTATATAGGACTAGGCTAAAAACTGTTAATTTCATTATTTTGGTTATTATTATTATTGTTATTATTTTGGTTTTAATTATTATTTTCATTATTCACATTATATTAAGTGAATTGTCTGGTATTATTTATCCCATGTGTTTCAATCATTAGGTTTTTTCAGTCTTGTTCCTGTATTTATAAATTCAGTAGTTTTCCAGGGAATGTTAATAACTAATTACAAAGTCATTTACAATTAACAGTATTCTTTTCTCTTGTATATTTTCTGATTTGATTCTAACAACTCCATGAGGTAGATAAGGATGATGATCCATCAAATTACAAATGAGAAGTAATAATTGAAAGATTACATGACAGGCCCAGGCTTGGATATCTACTAAATATCAGAGTGAAAGAGTCAATTCTAGGTCTTCTGAAACCATATCCCATGTTCTTTCTGTTACATTAAACTCCCATGGTTTTTAGTTCTGGGTTAGTATATGCTCCTGTACTCGAGGTCAGGAGTTCTTAACCTAACAAGAGAGAAGCACATAAAATGAAATGGCGAATATGTACATATTTTTGTGGAGATGGTCTGTAACACATAATAACATTCAGTAGATTCTCATAGAGATCTGAGATAGCATCAAGTTTAAGAAGTTTTATTTTAAATACTGTGGAGGAAAGACATAGACATTCTTCTCACACTGCCCAAAATAGTAACATTGGCTTACAGTATCAATAATAGAATCCCTTCTCTCTCTTCTGCTAGTTGCTAACCCATACACTATGACTCTTTCTTTAATTAAGTTTTATTTTTGCTAGTTTTCAATTGATTTTTAAAGAATTCTACAGTTGAAAAGAATGTCCAGTAAAACAGATATTATAGGTATTTGAAAAAAGTTTTTGCAGAGAAATATATTTGCTTTCTTGACCAAACTGTTTATCTAAGGAAGCTGCACAATTCAGGAGAGGCAGCAGGAGGAAGAGAAGGAAATTAACAAATACTGTTAAGCGTCCATGCTTGATGTTTTACACATTTAACCTCTCTGACTTCTCAGAATAGCTTAGCTCTTGTTCTTAGAGGCTGAGTTAGCAAAACAGCATAAGTAATAAATAGCGGAGCTTAGATTTGAGCCCAGGTCTATCTGACTCCAAGGCTTTCTCCACTGTACCCTGAAATAGAATTATCAAGCTTAGATATGGCAATATGAGTCTCAAGTAAGCACAGGTCTGGTTGTGGGTGATCATGATTCATCCACTGGGAACTGACCCACGGAGACATAAATCTAGAAGTCAGATCTAGGCTACAAGGAAAACAAATATTGCGTAGAAGGAGGTAACATGAAGTAATGAGGGTATCCATAGAGAATCACTTGAAAAGCAGGAATTAGGACACTATGAGTATCAAAACTAAGTCTGCCTGACTTGCTGGGGCTCAAATGGCAGACGTTTGACATGTGACAGATTTGAGAGCAAGTGTCATGGACCTAGCCACTGGGTGGAAAGTAGGAAGGCAGAGCAACTGGGACCAGGAGCCGGCATCAAGAAACTGGGGACAATGGCTGCAGTTCAGCCATTGAGAATATAGGGGACTGAGGTCAAAGGAATCAGTAGCAAATGGGGCTTAATGACAGACAGATTACTGAGGTCGACTGCATTAAATACCCTCTTCTTAGGTCAGAAATGATACCAAATTAAGGGTTTAGAAAAAGCCCCAGAGGTGGAAATTAAGCACCTTTATCAATCAAGGCTAGGAGTATAAAAAGTAGAGAATGAAATAAACACAATGATATTTCAAAAGTTAATTGAGTGCAGTGGTTTTCCAAGCAAGGTGCTTAAACTAATAACAACATAACCTGGGAACTGGTTAGAAATGTAGATAGTTGGGCCCAACCCCGGACCCACTGACTCAGAAATTCTGGGGTAGGGCTGCGCAATCAGTGTTATAATAAGCCCTTCAGATGATTCTGATGCATGCTAAACTTTGTGGTATTTGTTCAGGGACAGTAGATAAATAGAACAACAACAACAACAAAAAAAGCCCAGGAAAAAAACCAAACCATGTTCATAAAGACATTTGACATACAGGTAGGTGGTACTAAAGCTTAGGGATAAAAGGACAAACTTTTCAATGAATTGTACTGGATAGAGCTTTGGTTATCTATAAAGAAGAAAATGAGATTGGACCTCTAACTTATATGATATAAAAATAAAATTTGGATGGATTAAATACCTGAATATGAAGAGCAAAACATACAAGCTTTTAGGAAACATCTTAATGACCTTGATTTGGGGGAGGATTTCTTCAACAATAGTATTCATGTAATAGCAATACTTATATGGTTTTTATTGTGTGTCAGGCATTGTTCTACTGCTTAGCATTAACACATATTAACTAATCTTCACAACAGACCTCTGAGAGAGATACTATTACTTTCTCCATTTTACACATGAGCAAACTGAGGCATAAAGGGTTTGTAAAATTTCCCTAAGGTCATATGGCTTGCAAGTCATAAGTCAGGATTTGAATGCAGGTAATAGAGCTCCAGAGTTCCTATCTTAACACTTTGCTAATCTACAAAACTTTTTAAAAAGAGTGGAAAGAAAAGCCACAAACTGAGAGAAGATAATTGTAGCACATTAAACTGACAAAGGATTGCTTTTCCAGGAATACATAAAGAATGTATACAAATCAATGTCAAAAATATTTGGTTGCCCAGCAAAGGAAATTGTCGACAAAATAAAAAAACAACCCACAGAATGGGAGAACATATTCACTGATACATCTGATAAGGGGTTAATATCCAAAATGTATAAAGAACTTACAAAATTCAACAGCAAAAAAACCCAAACAACCAATTAAACAATGAGCAAAAGACCTGAATACATACTTCTCCGAATAGGACATACAGGTGGCCAATAGGCTTATGAAAAGACGCTCGATGTCACTAATCATCAGAGAAATGCAAATTAAAACCACAATGAGATATCATCTCACATCTGTCAGAATGGCTATCATCAATAAATCAACAAATAACTAGTGCTGGCTGAGGATGTGGAGAAAGGCAAACCCTTTTGCGCTGTTGGTGGGAATACAGATTGGTACAGCTACTGCGGAAAGTGTGGAGATACCTTAAAAAATTAAAAATGTATCTGCCTTTTAACCTAGCTCTCCCACTTCTGGGAATACATATGGAGGAACCCAAAACACTAATTCAAAAGAACATAAGCACCCTATGTTCATTGCAGCATTATTTACAATCACCAAGATATGGAAGCAGCCCAAGTGTTCATCAGTGGATGAGTGGATAAAACAACTGTGGGACATTTATACAATGGACTACTAATCAGGTGTAAAAAAGAAGAACATTTTACCCTTCACATTATGCTAAGTGAAATAAGCCAGTCAGAGTAAGACAAACACCATATGATTTCACTCATATGTGGAATCTAATGAACAAACTGAACTAACAAGAAAAATGGGACAGACTCATAGAGAACAGAATAACAGCTAAGGGGGTCAGGTTAGAGGGTGGGGGAATTGAGCAAAAAGGAAAAAAGACTCATGGACATGGACAACAGTGGGGTGATTGCTGGGGGGAGGGGGATATGAAAGGACTAAATGGTAATGGGAAAATACAATAAACATTAAGTAAAAAATATTTGGGCAGACTCTTCATAAAAGAGGAAGTTCAGATAGCCAATAAACATGAAAACATGTTCCATCTCATTAATTATGAGCAGAATGGAATTTAAAACCACCATTCAATACCACTTCAAGCTGCTAGATTGGCAAAAATTTTTAAAGCTGATGCTATCAGGTGTTGGTGAGGATAAAGAGCAATGATAACATTATTCCATTGGTAATAGAAATGCAAATTGTTACTGCTACTTTGGAAGATAGTTAGGCATTGCTTAGTGAAGTTGATCATGCACAAACTCTATTATCTACCAGTTCCATTCCTTGATATGTACCCTAGAGAAAAGAATGCTCATGTGTACCGGAAGACATGCACAAGAATGACCACACAAGCATTATCCATAATACCAAGTGAAAACAGCCTGTATGTCTAGAAGAATGAATAAGTAAATAGGGTTATTTTCATGCAGTGAAATATAATGCAGCAGTAAAAAATGAATAAAAAGAAAAGAAAACAATGATTTTTATTAATATAAAATTTAAGAGCAGGCAGAATGATATGATTTTTAATAATACATACAGAGATGGTAAAGCTCTTAAAAAGCTAAAGAAGGATTAATAATTAGGGGGGAAAGTACAGGGAATTAGAAGCAAAATTGGTAGATACAAAATAGACAGGGGGAGGTTAAGAATAGTATAGGAAATGGACAAGCCAAAGAACTTATATGTACGACCCATGGAGGGGGAATGCTGGTGGGAGGTGGGTGCAGGGTGGAGGGGGAGAAAAGGGAGAAAAAAATGGGACAACTCTAATAGCATAATAAATAAAATATACTTAAAAAAAGCAAGGGAGGGAAGTGGGTTTGGAGCGGGTGGAGGGAGAGGTGGGGAGAAAATACAGACAACTGTAATTGAACAACAATAAAATAATTTAAATGAAAAAACAAAACAAAACAAAAAAAGAATGATGAATGCTTGTTTAGGGGGCAAGAGAAGGGGATGCAGTTGAGGAGGACCACTCAAGGGGCTTTAAATGCCTTGCTGGTGGGTATCAAAGTGTTGAGCCTAATTCTTCCACCTCCTACCCTTCCCAACCCCCCTTAACTGTCATTGAGCAAAAAGGAAAAAGGACTCCTGGACAACAGTGTGGTGATTGCGGGGATGAGGTGGGAGGGGAGGGAGGTATAAGGGGACTAAATGGTAATGGAAAAATACAATAAAAATAATTTAAAAAATAAAAAACCAAAGTGTTGAATTATTTTTCTTTAAATTATGTCATTTCTAAAATTGTCTACTTCTGAATGAATGATATATTTCACAATTAAAAAATGAAGACATAAAAAGCTTTGCAATGTTATATGAATAAAGCTGTTGGGGATGGGGGAAGCTTTGCAAGGAAACTGGCTGGAACATAGGGCATTTGCAAGCAGTGCTAGATACTGGTAGGAAACTGGAGTTCCCAGATCTAAGGTTTGTACTGAGACAGATCAGAAGCAATGTCTCATATCTTTGGCAGTTATTTTAAAATCCAATTCATCAGAGGAGATATTTAAATGAGTGACTATTGAGCCAGGAGAATATTAACATAGGAAGCTTCATCTAGAAGTGTTGTGAATCTATTAAGCTGAGCACAATAAATCCTTCTGGTTTGCTTTCATTAAGTACATAGAGGTAATCTATAACATATGAGAGAGATAAAAAAACATTGTACAAGTAGGCAGAAGATCTAATTCTGATTACCCTCTGGTTGTGTGACCTTAAAAATTGAGTCTATTTACATTGTTGAAACTCTACCAGTTGGGGAAATTGAGAATATTAATATTTTTACTAATATTGAGCTGCTAGTATTTGGAAGGCATTTAACTATGTAATTTTAGTTATTTTTCACAGTATTTTGAAATGCAGTATTCTTATTTTTCAGATGTGAAAATTTGCACAGTAATCAAACAGCTAGAAAGTTACAAAGCTGAAACTAATGAATGTCATAGAGTTATTATAAAGACTAAATTAAGTAATGCTTATATAAAAACTGTGCTATGTATTTTCTTTACAGCTCTGTAGTAGAAACTCTATAAATGTTGGTACTGCCTTCTGACCATTCTGCCTCCTAACAGTTCAGAACTCAAAGGCTGAGGACTTGGGTTTACATGACTTGGTCCCCAGCACTTGTCAATATCAACATTTTGAATTAAACAGATTTTGGTTTGCTCTTCTGGAAACCAAGCCACCACTTATGCTGTCATTTCTGTGAGAAAATTAGTTCTAAATTCTAGGCACTGCAAGTTAATTTTTGTAACACATCATGTACATAAGTCAAGTATTAATAATTATCCTTCCACTAAGTAAACCTTTCACACTGGTTACAAAAAAATAAAAATGTTAACATATTTGAGGAGCATCTTCTTTTTAAGAAGATGATACTGGGACTTCATACTTTTTCTCTTTTCTGAATGAACTTCTGAAATGCAGAAATCTCCAATCAAATAATGGAGTAATTGTGTGGGTTTGAGAATTCTTATGGCTGTATTTCTTCCATTAAAAAAAAAAGTTAAGGAAGTAAGAAATAACTTTCCTAGTTGAATTAACTTAGTTTTCCCAAGTTGTGGCTTGGGAAATATGACACTTATTATTTTTTTTGCCATTAAGTTTTGCTTCTGACTTTTTAAATAAACATTTAAATTTGATTTTGGTAAGATCAGCTATCAAAGAATATTTTTGTACTTAGGCAATACTCTTTCTGAGTATTAAAAATTTCTGTCTGAATATGGATTTCCTCTAAACGTATTTTAGACTATTTGCCCTAAAAAATACAAGGAATGTTTGGCATAATGGCCCAATGTTTTCAACAATAAAGCTATCTTTTCTTTCCCTCCAGAAATGGAGCTTTGCTCATTGCATAATGGCCTTTTCCATGATTGTAGAAAGATAGAGGAACACTAAATGCGGGTGGTGTTTTGCCAAAATGCTTAATTATTGAGTTTATTTCATAATAAAAGAGGAGAAACTATTTTTTTTTGCGACTAAGTGTCCAAGGTTTTATTTTTATTTTTTTTAATTTTTTTTTATTTTAATTGTTTTTCAGTACAGTTTTCTGTTGTTTACTCCCGTCCAGTGCTCCTCACCTCCCTCCCCTTTCTACCCCCCTTAGTTTTTGTCCATGTGTCCTTTATACTTCTTCCTATAATCCCCTCCCTTTTTCCCTGAAATTCTCTCCCTCTCCCCTCTGGATACTGTCATTCCCTTTTCTATTTCAATGTCTATGGCTATATTTTGCTTGCTTGTTTGTTTAGTTGCTTAAGTGAGGAGAAACTATTTTAAATTAACTTTATACTACTGTGACACAAACGTGAAATTAAGAATTATTAATAACTTTCATTTTGTTTATTTTCCTATGTAAAGGGTTTTTCTGGTCAGAAAAACTTTTTCTAGCTGTCTTTTTAAAAGATTTTATTTCTTTATTTTTAGAGAGAAGGTAAGGGAGGTGGGATGAGAGGTAGAGAAACATCGATATGAGAGAGAAATGTCCATCGGTTGTCTCTCATATGCTCCCCAGCCAGGACTGAACTCACAACCCTGGCTTGTGCCCAGACCGGGAATTGAACCAGCAATCTTTCACTTTGTAGGATGACATCTAACCAACTGAGCCACAGTGGTCAGAGCTCTAGCTGTCTTTTAATATTATTTTTAAATTACTGCGGGTATATTATCCACAATTTACTGGTAATTTCAGACTGTATTTTAACTACTATTTTCAATCTTTCCCTAAATGAAATTGTTTTTAGTTATTAAAAAAAGAATAAGAAAAAAATTGATACATTCAATTATCTATTTTTTTCTGTTTGTTGTTCTTTCCATGTCAGACTGCCAATAGGTAAATTGTCTGAGGAAGGAAGAAGAAGGAAAAGCAAGACTTCTGAATAAATTAATTTCTCCTAATTATAACTGTATCTTTGGCTATTCTGTGAGTGCTTGAGTTAAAATTGATAACACAATATCTAAAAGTCTACCATATACACACTTTATAGCTTGTAAATCTTAGAAAGAAAATAATGTTTTGACATTGACATGACAAGACATTTGACAATTTAGAAAAAAAGTTAAATCAATTAGCAAGTTGAT